>VZSC01018802.1:58322-68845 GCA_013398225.1 Steatornis caripensis
TTTTTTTTTTTTTTTGGCCTTGAAAGAAGCACTCATGTAGTCTTATACAGATGGCAAAAAACAGCTGAAAACCAGGAGGAAGGTCACTTACTCAATTGTTTCTTGACAGCCTCTAGGTGTGAGTGCTCCTCTCCCCTTTCTGGCAAGGTCATACAAACGTGTAGCCACCTGCAACTTATTGAAAATCTTTCCCAAAGACAGCTTGAGAACTTGCATGGGCAGTTCAGAGACCAACCATTGGATTTTACTCATTAGCAATCCTTATTCACAAAACATACCATTAGAAAGTGATAACACAGCAGATCTGCAAAGCCTGTGTAACAGACAGCATAAGCCCATCTTGGTTGTATCCATGCTAAAGGAAATATGACCGAAAAATAACGCAGATGAATAAAGACTAAACGTGAAAAATAAATCAAACTTTCCATGGGCAAGGTCTAGAAAGCTAACCTGATCACAAACAGAACAGAACAGTCAATTTGGTTATCTTGCATAGATATTAATTTGTTATGCTAACGTAACAGCTACATAAAGATTAAGACAATTGCATAAAAATGATTATGAAAAAGGGCTATTCTTGAAGACAGTGTTCTGACATTTAGCCTATACTCATGCAGAGATTGCCTTCTCCACGTGCCTTGACATCTTGACTCTGTCATTTTTCTACCTTCACCTCTAAACTTAAACATGTCTTCTCTTGAAGGCTGGACATCTTTTAGTGCTTTCCAAGAAGATTAACTTTGTTTCCTCTCTCATTGCTTACAATCATCATTTCATACTGCTGTTGTGTATCACTCCTCCACTTCTGATCCATATTGTACTGATTTCCATTTTTAATTCTCCTGTATTATGTCTGGGCCCACACTAACTCAAAAACAATGTAAGAATCAATCTATTACCAACTGCCCCTCAGCTGAGATACAGTACTCAACTAAAACACAGTATGGATGGCTTTAATACAGCTTAACACTCGAAATACAGCTGCGCCACATGTTAGCAGACATACTAGGAATGAGCTTAGGAACACAAGCTCAATTGCCCGATGTGTGGGCACACCTTAAATGTCAACATTATTAGCCATCACACTGTGACTGAAGTGATAAACACACTAACCAACTGTATTCTTGCCCATCAAACCGAGACAACGTCCCTCTTCTCCTCCTCCAGCATAAAACCACAACTGTTGCTCACTACGTTGCCAAGGTTTCTGCCTTATTGGTGGTAACTTAAAACCAGAATTATGCTCAAGTAGTACAAAAACTTTAAGGCCAAAGGGTGAAAATGAAAATCAACTTTATTAATACACAAGCACTTCATTAGATATTATTAGAGTCTCTGTTTTGGCATGTTAACAACACAATGCCTTTGAAAATTAAATACATCTGCATTTTCATGTCACTTGGCTTGTGTAACTCTCCTCCTTTCCCACATAGAAGCACTGGACTCATATGTTCAGAAACTGTGCAAGGTGACATCATCAATAAACACAGCCTCCTGCCAAACATGTAAGGTCAGGTGAATGTGGACCCTGTAACAAGGAGACCAGGACTCTCCCTCATACGTTTTGTAGTAAAGGTAGATATGCATTCCTTGGCTGACCAGGAATAGGGAAGTAGCTTCATTTATTTATTTATTTATTTACAGAAAGAGGAGAGTGGCTAAGGAAAACAGACAGAAACAATATAACAGGTAGTTAGTAAATCCAGGAGATTCACACAGGTTTTCGTTCTACCAGAAATTAAAGGAAACCTGCAAAGTTTGTACATTTTCAATTTCACTTCCTTTATAATCCTCTCACCTCTATGACTGTCCTCCCTATTTAGCTTTTTCTGCAAGTTTTAGAAGGCACCCTAATTCAAGAGCCCTTCTTCTCTGTCAGCAAGGGTCCCCATTACCCAGGCAGCACCTCTACAAGTTAAGAGGAGCACCTGAGGCCAGGTGAGGGTCAGGCTCCCCAAAGCCTAGTCCTAGTCCCCTTTGAGAAGCCACTTGGAGCCTCTGTGCAGTCAGGGGAATGTCTCCATTGAAAATCTTTTTCAGAGCCATTCTCTCCTCACTGACAGTCTAGGTAGGGAGACAGCAACCACCAGGTGTGGACCCAGCCAGCTGCACAACTTGACTCCCAGCAGTTGCTACCTTTGAGTGAACACTTCCTGGTACACTGGAGTAGCACCATGTGCCGGCTGGGGCCGGCCAGCAGGATGGACTAGCAAACATCCTGCACTCACAGCCAGATGGAAATGGGGCTACAGCACCATCATCACGGTAACGATCCTTCACGGAGCTCAAAGCAGAGTCTCAAATAGTTATCACAAAGCTTCAAGAGATGCTTTTCCTGGAAAAGCTGGTTATTTAACCAAAGTCCCATTTTTAAAAGTCACTCAGGGGACTTCTCCACTGCTTTTCACTGAAATTTCAATTCCTGATTCACTAGGCATTTTTATAGCATTACCATACACGCTACATGACCAGCATAGCTGAAATGTCTAAATGCCCACAAATAATTAAAAAGTCATCTCCATTTTTAAAATGTTTGGATAAATTTATTTATAGGGCAAGTCAGTAATTCACCAAAAGTCACACTTGCCAACCAAAGCAACCACGTCCAGTACTTAAAATATCACCCCTTTCCCTATGGCTCTGTCTCGTGACGTCAGTTGGGATAGCTTTTTTCCCCTAGAATGCAGACAGTGACCTCACGTCTTGCTAGCAGTAGCTCAAGACCAAGCTGTACTAGGCAGTACTGCACTGCTGGACAGAAAAGTCCTCCCCCACGTGGAAACATTGACTCAGCAAAACACTCAAGTGTTAGCCTTTGTATTTTACTTCAAACAAGGCTCATAAACTTAGACGCACGCACTAGCATCCCTTTCTGAAACAAATGGGAACAGAACAGCTCCTCAACAGTCTATATGAAACAGTGGATGGGAAGGCAAGTCAGCAACAACACCCAAGGAAGATATATTTTTCAGGGAGTGCTTACAATGCTATTTCACAGCATGTATACTTTCTCCCCTCACTCTCTTCCCAGACATTTTGAATTCTCCTTAGCTTTACATCTTTCCAACATTCTCAGTTTGAACTTTCATGTACGTTGAAGTGGGTTGGTAAAACTGTCTTCCTTTTCAGCATGTTGAACTTGATCCTCTGAAACCAAAAGTTAGACCCCATCTGTCGTTCACAGCATCTGGAAGGCAGACTCTTGACTGTCTCAGGAGAAAGAAATCAAAAATCAAAATCTAACACAGGAGACTATCAGTAACCATTGAGCTAATCAGCTTTAGAAGGCATGGTTTCTTTTCCATTAACACAGCCCTTAAAAAGCTGTTGCTGCATTTCTTTTTCTTTTTTTGGTGACACAAAATCTTTCCTCTGAATGCAGTCGAAAGGAACACTTTTTTCGGTGCTATTACAGTATCGGCACAAAACCCAAGCTGTACAGTAATTGCCTTCTCTTACACATAAGCCTCTGTTGCTAAACACCCTAACTCCGAGTAGCCAGATCTTCCTGAGTGGGGTGCAGAGACAGAGAGGGCTTGTTTGTTTCAGGGATCAGAAGCTAAGCGGAAAGAAAAGAATGACCATGACACACAGGATGGAGAAAAGCAAGTACAGAAGAAAAGAAGAAAACCTCAAATCACACACATAAGGGAAGAACTTCTTTGCTTTTCCACCTGTATCAAGAGAAAGATGAACAACAGTGTGCAGAGCTCGGAGAAATCCCAGTAGTCACTTGCATGATGATAAAACAACAAGAGGAGTGAAGACTACAATGCTTTAATTGTATTGATGAAGTCTGAGTATGGGGGAAAACTGTAATTCAGAAGTAGGGTCCAATTCTGATTTCCATTACATTAATACAAGCTTTGAATAACAGGACAGAACTTGGTTTCCTGTGTCTGATGATCCCAAATTAAGATTCAATAATAATCAACAGCTTAATACCGAACTTCAAAACAATCACGAATGCTAAGCACTCACACAAATCATCCAGTATTATTCAAAGAGAATAGTTTAGTATAAACTCCTCCCCCTAGCAATTACTAGGGGAGTATCCTTTGCGTGGAAGTGACCCTCAGAGGGCTTTGGTTAACAACAACAAAACCCCTCAAAATCCTGCAAACACGTTCTTGTGCACATGATTAAATTTTATGCACATGGACGGACCCACTGAACTCAAAGAAAGTAATCGCATCTCAAAAGTTACTCTTGGGCAGACAGGAGTTGAACTTTGCCTCTGGAAGAGTTTTGCAACAGTTCTCTCTTTAGAAACCAATTTTGTAAAGTGCAGAAAACTCTCAGCTATCACTCACATGTATGACAATGGGGAACATTCAGCACTCTGAACAGCTGGACCGCAGGGGAGGTGGAAGAAGAAATTCATTTATTTATCTTCATACACAACCCAAATAGAGAAAGCACAGCCCAATGAGAATTTAGAGATTCTTCTTTCCCCAAATCCATCACACTCAAAAATCTCTGCAGGAAAATTTCCAAAATACTGTATTATACTACACCCAGGAACTGCTGGATAATTGTGGTCAGCACTACTGAATAATTTCGGCACATCATGTTGCATTTGGTCCTGAGAACTGTCCACATTTTATTTGTTTGTTTTTAAACCAACACCCTCCATTTTTACGTCTTCCACACTGTCAACATGTTCATAGAAAACAGCAATTCTCAGAAAACAGGATCCTTCTTCAATTTTTTTTTTTCTGCTACAATTTTGAGCAAAAGAGTTATCGCCAGAAGGGAAGATCTATGCTTCAAACACAGCTGAAAAATATCTCTGCCATTTGACTTGCACCAAAGTCTGAAAGATCTGGCCAAAAGGCAGGAGTCATCTGCTGAAATACAGTTGTCTATATCCATGCTAGATGTCTGGACTACCTTATACTCAGTTGGCAGAAACAGCACTTTTCAGATCTGATTCTGCTGACTAAATGTAGACTTCCACTTCAGGAAGAGATATCAACAGCTCCCTAACTATAAAGGGAGTCCAGAGAGCTGTGTTTCAATGGGCAAATCCCACCCTCCCCACGCTGGGTATCACACTGAACAACCGTATCTGGTTTCTCTGCTAAGACCCTACCAGCTTTGCTGGAGTTTCTGCCATTTAGACTGGTACAAGTAAACCAGTGTAGTTACCTAGGCTCCGTGCACGGTCAATAGAAAGAAAGGGGCACCACTGAGAGGCAATTCAGCTCATAAAAATCTGAATTCTCCCCAGAATTGCCACTGTGTCTCCAGGGATTATGGGAATGAGCCTTAGGAGCTCACCTCTTAATAAGGTGAAGCAGTGAAGTGCCTTGAGTTAGACAGACAGATTCAGGCTCTCACTGTTGAGAAGGTGGAGATGCTGAGTACTCTCATCCCTTAGGTCCTCTCCACACCGGTGAGGCTTGAAACATATACCATCAGACCCCATCATAAAAGGCAAGGTTACAGTATGGATTACAGAGTCCTTCATAAAATACTTCGAAGGAGAGTAAAAACAAAACCACACCAGGGAAGTTTGAAAAATCTGCATTGTGGCCTACATAGTGTCTGTCCACCCACAGCTTTGCCAAGTAAGGATAAGCAAGAACTGAATGAAACTCCGCAAGCACACACTTCAGTTGGCCAAATATCCAACGCAGTCTGGAGCAGCTAAGAATTAGTCTGCGCTCTTAAGATTTAAATACAGAAGAGATTCATCTGTTAGCAATGCATGCCCTCAGCTGACCAGGTGACACAGAGACATAAGATGGCAGACCCAGATACAGGCTCTCACGCACTCGCGGTTCCGTCACCAGAAGAAGTCACCTCGTTAGCCAAGGACAGCAGGGCTTCTGCATTCAACTTCTGCAGGAACACAGAATTTGGCAGCCTCCAGAAATCTGAGCTCTCTATTTTTCTTCCCTTCGTTTACTAATGCCCATTTCCCCTTCCCCGCCTCCCTGCTCCCAATGCACACACGTTTTAATGCTAAAACACAGGAGTTACATGGCTTTTCCATACTTCTGGGCAAATGTTACACACTCTCCCTCCAAAGTAGCAAGTATGCCTTCTCTACTGGGGTAGTAAACCTGCTGTAAGAGCGCAGTGTTTCATAGTGAAATACTTCAGATTAATCAAAAAAAATTACCTGCACATCTCATGTCTTAAGAAAGATTCACATCCACCATCTCACACAAAAATACACTCCCTACAACATTGTGATACATTGCACACTCTTAATGGTTTCTACAGTTACGTAGTCACAGACAATGTAATTAACAAGCAACATTCCTTCCTGCAAAATAGGAGGGAGAAAATAAACAGACTAAAAGTTCACAAAAATTAATCTGAGCTCTGAACTAAAACTACATTTTAAATTTAATTTCATCGTTTACTGTGTCAAAGACGACACGAGCCTGGATTACATAGGTGCAAGCACAGGTTTTCAATCAGTTTGATTTAGAAAATACCTTGTGTCCCCTTAGGAAGAAAATGATACCTTATTTACTCGCTTTAGATACACATCAATGCTTTATTTAATATTTTTCCACTTTCCATTTCATTTGTTTTGTACATACTGGAATCAAGAAAAAAAAATCCTGTTTTAAAGTTATATTTTGTTTTCTGTTTCTTGTTACATAACCAGAAGTATAATAGGAAATACTACTGTGGAGTTAAAAAAAAAAAATTAAAAACCCCCAAAAACCAGGCACACATCATTGCATCACAGTAATGTGTAAGGTGCTCCTATACCCGCTATTGGCATACATTTAAATTAAAATTACATGTAATCTATAGCCAACTTTCAGGTCTCTGCTGAATGCCCTTCCTGTGTTTAACCTCCTCCATTGCTGACAAAGAGGTAAGATTTTCCAGGTTAGTAACAGCAAAATTCCACATTGCAAAAACATTACATGCTGTCATGTAAATAAAGTCATTCACAGGGTCTTAAAATGTCCCTCCCATGTCAAGACTGGTCTTAAGCAGAGAAATGATAAGAAAATGTGAACATGGATCTTATTTTCTTGTGGGAGAGCCAAGCAATTTAAAACCAACAACCACATAAACCCTAAACCCTGTCTTTTGAGAGAGATGGTGAATCACTACGAGTGCTCCCTTCTAAGGAAACCAGAAGAGCACACCAGCCACTGTGCTAGAGACATTTCCTCGTAAAAAGCAAAAAACAGCCATGGTGGCGAGTGAATTTCATGATCTGGGTGACTTGTGACATTACGATCCTTCACATCCTTTACAAAAAGGGCCACAGACTCCATGTTGGAGAACACACTCATTCCATCCCTCTCTGCTCAGGGTACACCTACCCAGGCAAAAGCGCCACATTTCTGAATTCGAGCACACACAGAGACATATTCACATCATTATCTGAACCCACCACACACCCACCATCTCCCACCGTAGCCTCCAGAGCCATTTGCAACAGCCTGAAACACTGCTCTGGATCCAACTGGTATTTTCCTCTCCTCTCTGCATTACAGCCACGAGCCCAGAGCCCTGTAGCTCAGCTTGGTTCATCTGGGCCCACTTAGTCAAAACAAACACAAAGGAGGGGAACCCCCTGGGCTGACTGAACGGCAGCAAGGAATTCGGCTGCAGAACTCCCTCACACTTGTGTGCATAGATGATTTTACACTACTCTTCTGCTACATTGATATTATCTTGTCAAAAAGTACGGAGCAGCTTTCACCACAAATACTTGGAGCTTGAAAATTACAGCAAAGCAGCAAGGCTGGGGAAAAACCAACTTTAGCTGGATGCAAAGTGCGCTGCAAGTGCAGCATCTGAAGCCTCAATATGACACAACCAAAATCATACCAGGGACGGGGGCTTGCTGAAGGAAACTGGACCCACGCAAAACCACAACGTATGTATTAGGTGCCTATAGCTCATTTGCTGCCCAAGCTAGGAGCGCCCTGCAAAGAGAGATTTACAGGAGCCACAAATCAATGAGGCAGTGTGGCTATGCCCACGCCAGTGACAAACTGCAGTCGGGAAGGGAGCCTGGACCACTCGGCAGACCCACTACCCCCTCTCGGCCACCCCTGCCATACCCCCTTCCCTCTCCCCTTCCCCTTGCCCCCCCTTAACCCTTCCCCTCTCACAAGTTCAGTGTCGGTGCAGTGGGAACAGCCCTGCAGTTTCGAGCCCGGTGGTGGGAGCAGCCTGGCCTAAACGCCAAAGTCACCCCGGTGCCGGTGGGCTGCAGGAGGCCAGCCAGGCTGACGCGCCCCTGCAGTGGGCTCCCGGCTGCCAACCGCCCGGCCACCTGCAGGCCTCCGCCGCCCTACCTTGCTCCTCGCCGGCCCCAAAGCAGGCTCTGGGGTCCTCGGGGGGGAGCTGGGCTCCGCCACCCTCCTGGGCTTTGCGTTTCTTCGACATCTGGTCGGTGTTTGGGAGTTGAGTTTCTCCTCTCTCTCTCTCTCTCCGGGGAGATGAGTGTATGTGGAGAGAGAGGGAGAGTGTGAGGGAGAGAGACACAGGGAGGGAGAGAGAGAGATTGAAAGAAATCGCTGCTTAAAGAGAGGGGAAGAGACTTTGGAGTGGCTGGAGAGCAAGTAGGAGGCAGGGACTAAGTGGAGAAATCCTACAAATCACAATCCCATCAATTCAGCCCCGCGTCTAAAGGGGCTGTTGAGGTCTACCCCTTCCTTGCTCATTCATCTGAGGTGTGAGTGAAAATTAAAGAGAGAGGCAACAGTCCTCTGTTGTTTTTCCAAATGTTAGCGGGTGGTGCATTTTTTTGTTGGGGCGAGAGGGGGGGCGAGGCAGGAGGGAGCTGATTGATATTATTTTCCCCCGTTGGGATTCCTTCTGGTTTGAAAAAAGAAAGGGAAAGGGAAAAAAAGAAAAAGGTAAAAGCTGAATGGATTGCGGGGCGGGGGGGCGGGGGATGGAGAGCAGGGGGATGAGAGGATTAAAAAGAAAACCAGGAGCAGAGGAGGAGGGATGACAAGACCCTGCAGGTGCAGGGAGGCTAAATTCCCTGCAGGGGTCATGTGCTCTGGGAGCCGGGGATCCTCGGCTCCCCGGAGGCTGCTGGGGCCGGCGAGGGCGAGCGGCCAGCGGCGGGCAGGGGCGCGGCTCGGCTCGGCTCGGCGGGGGCTGCGGCCACCCCGCGCGGTACCTGCGGGAGCAGCGGCGCGGCGGGGCTCCGCAGCCGGAGGGAGATATTCGCGAACAAGTCGGACCCTGCAAACTCCGCCAAGAAGTCAGTCCCCCCCGCAGTCGGTCTTGCTCGCTCCCTCTGTAACCCTTTCAGTCCTGGGTGCAAGATGTGCCGCTCCCCCGGAGTCCCGTCACCCCCCCACCTGCCCAAGAGATTCATCTGTTAGCAATGCATGCCCTCAGCTGACCAGGTGACACAGAGACATAAGATGGCAGACCCAGATACAGGCTCTCACGCACTCGCGGTTCCGTCACCAGAAGAAGTCACCTCGTTAGCCAAGGACAGCAGGGCTTCTGCATTCAACTTCTGCAGGAACACAGAATTTGGCAGCCTCCAGAAATCTGAGCTCNAGGAGGAGGGGGCGAGGACACAACTTACCCTCCAAACTATGCACAAGCTCGTCTCTGCTTTCCCCTTCAGATCAACTTTAAAGAGCAGATTCTCAGTCCGGGAGGCAAAGAGGCAGGGGAGGAGAGGGGAAATGGTTTAGGAACAGCGGCTGCCAAGTGGGTGAAGTTCAGGGCACAATCCTGGCTCTTCCACGTTCCAGAAGCCCAGCATCTTCCCGGGGTCTGGAGAACAAGGTGTTCAACAAGTCTTCCTTGTTACCCGAAATTGATTGATGATGGCTTTCCCGCCGGGCTGTATTTAACAAAACGATGCAGAGAGCTACTCTGACGAGCAGAAGATTTTAGAGGCGCTTGCAATATTGCTGCAGCTTTAATTTATCTATTTCTGTCTCTCTATAGACTTACGTGCAAACACACATACACATGCACACCTGTGTATGTGTGCACGTACATATAAATAAAAAGGTATAACTCTGTCGATACAGTGTTGGCTCCACAGGATCTTAGGAAAGCCTGCCTGTCGGCTGCGTGGAAGTTAAAGAGTTTTTCTTAAGCAAAAGGGGCTGATGCTTGGACACATCTCACGTCCAACAGGAGGCAATGACGTCTGTAGCTTCATTGCTATAACAGCACCAAGGCTGCAATTGCCATTCACTGAAATGATAAGGGGCGCTCAGACGTAAGCAGTCTGGACCTCTAGCAAGAGACTGAAGCGAAGATGATTTTTTTTCCCCCTCCCAAAACAAATAATGCTAAAAAACACCTAAGGAAAGAGACTGGGGAGCGGGGAGAGGAATCTAGGTCTTGCAGTCACACGCTTCTGCAACATGATCCTCTAGCTCCAGAAACATTTATTTTTTGCAGCTGACTAGACTTTGGGAAATTTCAATGTATTACGACTGCTCGGACGGGGGGAGGGGAGGGATTTTTTTTTTCTTAATTATTTCTGTGTCTCTTCAAGCAGCCATTGATGAAAGCCGAGTAAAAGTGCCCCTCCCCCCCCCCCC
>VZSC01018802.1:69220-91896 GCA_013398225.1 Steatornis caripensis
GGGGGGGGGGGGGGGGGACGGGGGTAACTCGGGCGGCGGCGGCGGAGGTCCCCGGACATCCCGGTCCGCAGGGGAGCCTTCGTTCTGTTGTCGAGCCGTGCAGGGGTGGATGGCTGAGAAGGCCATCCCCAAGCGGCTTGTGTGGTGGGGCCCGTGTTCTGAGGTGCCTCGTGAATGCCGCTTTCTGCCCCCTCCCTTCATCCCCAGCCCCCTTCGTGCCCGGATTTTTCCTGCCAGGTCTGGGGCACGGCTTGTTCGGCCTGCGAGTGACTACATGCAGCAAGTGGCTACTTGCCCAAACCACCAAGCCGCTTGTTTGCTGGAACAATTTTAGATACTGGTGATGCAAGTGGTATCACTGCAAGCCCAAAGCAGGTTCACTGCCTGCTGGAAGCACTCGCAAGGTGCCGGGTTCTTTCTCATTTCAAAGTTTGTCTTGGTGAGAAGGGAAAGACGTCGAACAGGAGTGCCAAGCAGGGGGAGGAGGCACAAAGGCTCTCGTGCTAGCACGGATGTTAAATGTGGCATTCATGACGGCCTTTGATACATCGGGCGATGATAATCTCCCACGCAAGGCTTTGGTGAGATTCGGGTGCAAAGTGAAGGAGGAGATTTTCAAACCGTCAGCGGGAGATGCTTGCATTCTTACACAGTCTGATTTAGCAAGATGTTCTTTTTTGTGAATGATTTGTGGAGCTTTTCAGGACCTAGTAGCACATCCCTTTCCTTCAGTGAGATGCCCGAAAATATTTACAGGGAACAGAACTGGATGTCTTTATCAAGCTTTAAGGGCAATCCTGTGCTGTGTTGTATCTCGTTTTATCTGAAGTACTACGTTTCTCAATGGGTTTTTTTGCACCCATTCAGCACACAGAGATCATAATCTACCTATCATAAAATAAGACAGTGCATTATCCCACACCTCTGTTTTAGGAAGTTCCCATCAAGATCTGCCTTTACACAAGAGTTTCCACTAAATTGTTAACATGCTGACAGATTATGTTTTTGTTACGGTATCATGGAGATCAGGGATGGAAATACAGAGTAGATCATCTCCTGGGGGGAGGATATGAGGTGAACAGGATAATTCCATACAAAATAATCTCTGAGGCTGTACCAAGCCAAAGTTGAAGTCTAACTCCCTTGGGGATTTTACTCCGTCCTCTCTAACAGGTCTTGCCAAAAGAAAGCTTTCCATCCAGTTACTCCTAAGCGCTCTATTTTAAATTCTTTCCCACCGCATACAACAGAATTTGGACCATCTCAAGGAGCTACCTTCTCCATAGTTAAACTCTTTCACACGTACTATAGGAGAGAGAAGGAGGAAGACAAAAAGGGAAGGCAGTACCAGTTTCCAACACTGGCGTTCTTTACTCACAGTCTAGAAGCGATTCTGCATTTTACAACATTTTGGGACAGTCTGAGCAGGAAACGGAAGGAAGGGAGAAGACGGCTTGTTGCTGGTCGACTGGATATGGTCCAGAGGAGAACAACAAAGAGAAAGCTTTCGGGGTGGGGATAGTACCAGCCTGAAATAATGTACCAGCGTTTGGGGCTTCTTGGTGTGTCACCATTATTTACCGATCTTTTTTTTTAATGTAAGAATTCTAATACTGCTCATTCGCCCTTCCACACGAGCACTGCCTTCCCTCTCTGCCTGGCAGTGTGATTAGCTATCACCCAGGTAGGCCTCACGGAAAAAAAGTCTAGTATGGTACACAAGAGCTCTGCTATTAGTTCATTTTTAATGCTCTGAAAAGCAACTAATTTCTATGCTATGACTCACTGAAATGCTACCCTTTCAGTGGCTTCAGTAACTTCTTTTGGATAGGATTACATGGACTGTTTTCTCTTGGTGGACTCATGTCACAAAACTTAAGCAAGTGGCACTCAGTACACCAAGTCTGCAGTCTTTTCATTGGAAGAGAAGGCGGCCCTGATCTAAAACTTGTGATGGTACATGGGAAGCCTTACATCACGCTCGGGGATCCCGCACTGTGGGATTCCAGAAGCAGGCCTTGGGACCTGGAGCTAAGGCCCTACTAAACACGGCTGTACTCAGAGATAGACTTGAAGTGTTTTCAGGCTTATGGATTTGGACTGGGTATTTGCCTCACATGAGTCAATAACGGAATCATCAGGCAAAAGACCTTCAATAAATGCAGCTCAGTTTGCAAACACTTTACTTTTTGCTTTATTTTTTAAAGCATTACCAGCCTGGCCTGTCAATCATGTTCACAAAGGACCATTCACAGTGGTTTTCAGTGACTAGTCGGTCTGAATACAGCGTATCTTCAAGGGGTGTAAAATTAAAAAGTTCAGAGGAGATGGGAATAGCATTGGTCAAGACAAACCCGCCTCCGTACAATACACACCGCACAGATGCAGCACATAACTAAACACAGCAGTCATAAGACCTAGAGAGCTCTTACATTGCATGCTTGCTTTCTCTTACTTTTTTCTCACATGGCTGACTTAGTTCGGAACTATTTGACCCAGCAGTACGGAACCAATACTTAATGAACAGCACAACGAGAGAATCGTCCTCTTTCATGCAGTGCCATACTATCACTTTTCCCAAGCAGTTTGTACCTTTTTCTCTGTATGTCTTTCTGAGGTGTCTTCTGACACGGTGTTCCAGATACTGTAGACATCGGTATCATTAAAGCCTAGTTCTTGCAAAAGCCCTCTCCCCACTCAAAGCCGTTATTTTGGTACATGTCCCTGAACTGTGAATATGCTCCTGCACATCTTGACAGGATCCTTAGCATTTGTATAGCATTTATTTTTGTCTTCAAAGTGATTTGCTAGCATGAGCTAATGTAGCCTTACAACACCCAGAACAGTTGGTAAATTTTATTATCCTCATTTTATAAATTGGGAAACAGCAGCAGAGAGGTGAAGGGCCTGTTCTATCATCTTTATTACTGCCTTAATCCCTGGCTAGTTCCACTGCTTTCAGTGGGAATTCTTGCACGGTAAGATACTATTTGATACGACTGAAAATCACGGTGTCTTCCACTAAGCGATTTGAGCAAGGCCTTGGAGAGAGTTTAGTGCAGGTTTAGAACTGAAGTGTCTCTCTCTCTCACCACACGCACTCTTTCACTTCACCCACTTTCCCAGTTTAAAACCAAAATCCAGAACTTATCACCGTATCTGCCATTTCTCCACCCCACAAGCTAATCTGCAGTAGTAATCATGACCAAGGAGCCCCACTGCACTGACATTACATACAAGTTGACACATAGCACAAAGAAAACTCAGAGGACTGACGCAGCTCCCGGTTTCTTGTGCTACGAAAATGACCATATTTTTGATCTCACAACTTAACAATTCGAAGGAGGGGGGTGAAAAGCGCATGTGAAAGTTTTCATATGAAATTCAGCACTTACCAGGAGGGTGGCACTAAGTCAGTTTCAAGACACAAAGCCATGTCTCTGTTTATATTTTTTTTAAATATTGTTCTTTCAGCATGAAGTTTGTGCTCTAATTTCACAACATTCGTCTTTGTATTTTCATAGAAGAGGTGAAGATTGGTACATTAATCTAGAGAGGCCTTGCTGAATTTGCTGTATTAAATTAGAGGGAAATGGGTGTTCTCACCTTCCAGAATAAAGTTATTTTGTCCACCTTTCCTTCCTACTTCTGCCAACACCTCGTATTTGTTCAGCACATACAGCCACCAAGCCCTGATCCATGTCTCCTCATAAACCTTAGCTATCATCACGTAGTAGCATTTTAATTGTAAAAATACGGTGGCTTATTTTGCACAGTTTGGACTTATACCAACTTTTAGAACTGCAAATTTGTTGAATGGATTTTCAAGCACCTCTCTGTTGGGAAGGATGGAAGTGTTTGGGGCAGCAGCTACTGCTAAAGGTGGAGAGGGGGACTGTACAGAAACTTCCCCCATCTCCCAGGGGCAGCAACTCTGATTCTCCAGCGCTTTTCCTCCCCTACCCTGTCTCTGCTCCAGCTCTTTCCTCTCCTCTATTCCTACAGCAGGAATTTCACAGATCCCTTGCTCCTGGGAAGTAAAATCCACTGTCCCCTACCCAGCTGAGAAAGCACGCACCTGCCACAGCTGTGACCGTGGCATCAATGAGATGAAACTGTAACTATGTATGTTTTGTGAAGGACACAGTGGGTCACTCTTGCTCGCAAGTTTCTAGGTACTTAAACACTAGCCCAGCATTAGAAGGCGGTCAGTACTGAGAGTTTCCATGATGGGTGCGTATGAAATGCTAAACGCTTGAAAAACAAATCGTGGTACATTGGGTAACCGAAAGAGCTAGAATAGGAGAGAAAAGCCTGCAAAGGCCTCTTGCCCTCAAACATTGCCCCGCTCTGTCCCTGCTTTGTCCCTGCCGTGTTCCATGACACCTTCTCCCAGGCAAGACGTGTTTTATTTATTTACTTCTACAGCCCTCTTCCTTTTAGCCTCCTTTACAGACCAAAGCCTGTACTTTACTGCAAGACATGGAGGCCCACCCCAGGCCCCTGGGGGGACTGCGACAGACTATTCGGCAGGAAGGGAGCTGCCCTGTGGGGAGTGCCACCAGTGCACAGCTCTCTTGCCCACTCCAGGTGCAGTGTCAGGCTGGGAGATGGGCCAACAAGTCATCCCCCCAGCAGTGCCAGTGCCGGCCAGCCCGGGCCTGCCAGGCTGTGCTGGAGCCACTCTTTACCCAAGAAGCTGTTGCACCTGGGGAGTATGAACGTTGTTTACCTGCTGTGCCTCCCCACTTCCTCTGGCCTGCATGTCTTGCAGCACAGAGCCTGCCTCGGTGTCTGTTGGACTCAAATGTTTTGAGCAGCGAGGTGTAAAACCCTCTCAAGGTCACCTGGGTAAAACCCATGTTTGATTAAGTATAATTTTTATAGGAAAAAGCATAAGCAACGGAAACTCGGGTTCTCCTTGGGTTTTCAACAAAAAAAAAATAATCTTCATTTGAGATTTATGGAGTGGGCAATATTTTAGTCTGAGTAATTCCAGCATTGTGAAAATCACACAATTTCCACTTACTGTTCATTCAGCTTTCATTCTGCTTTCCAGCTACATCCCCTCAACCATCTCAGTGGCTCACAGGAGTTACGCTTTTAAACCCCTGCCATGGTGTCCAATTTACCGTGTTTTTTTTTGTTTCTTCACTATTTTCTGTGGAACAAGGAGAAAAAAATATCAATTCTAACTGCATGTTTCTGCAAGATATGCTCCACTCTGCATTTCCAATGATTTTAACCCTTTTTTTAAGGGACTCCAAATAAAATCAAGTGCTATGNTGCCATGGTGTCCAATTTACCGTGGTTTTTTTTTTTCTTCACTATTTTCTGTGGAACAAGGAGAAAAAAATATCAATTCTAACTGCATGTTTCTGCAAGATATGCTCCACTCTGCATTTCCAATGATTTTAACCCTTTTTTTAAGGGACTCCAAATAAAATCAAGTGCTATGACAAAAGTGCAACTCCTATTACGAATCCTACTCTACAGCAAATCATCTAGCCTTACTGTTTTGTCTTTCAGAGAATAATTGTTGGTATTTCCATCTGAATGTATCTGGTAACAGAAAGAAAAAAATGAAAAAATACACACTAAATGTAGGATACTGTCAAAATACACTGTAACTTTAAAGGAGTAGTTACAACAAAATATTTACAGTGTTTAAAATGCAATTCAGTGACCAACAAAAAGAAAAGGTTTTGCTTTAAGGCGCATTTAGATTCAAGAGCACTGGTTTCTCCTCTTTCTCATGCTCGTATAGAGCAGGAGTAACCACATCTGCTCCCAGAAAGTATAAAACTAGCGTTAAGTGAGAGAAGGAAGAATCTGGCTTCTTCCGTTCAAACTTATGAGCAGCGGCAGCTCTGCTAGACGTGCTCTGAAACGACTATGCATGAGAGAAGAGGGTAGGCTGAGATGAGCAACCTGGTCTGATCTCTCAGCTGACCCTTCTTTGAGCAGGAGTTTGGACTGGGCACCTTCTGAGGTCCCTGCAGTCCTGAACCTGCAATTCTGCTCTGTCAGTTCTTCTCACTTGCATCTTCACAGGTGAATTCAATGGGAACAGATTAAGGCTTTTTAAAACCTACTGGTTTGGGTTGGCTTTTTTTTTCATATCCAAATGTTATGCCATCACTTATTTGCGTACAACCATGCAACTAAACTGTATCTGGCCAAAGGAACTGTTACGCTAGTGCAATTTGCACTGCTTCACTTCTCGCATCTGTGTAAAGGTGAAAAGATACAGCAGGAACAGCAACACAACCACAAGCCTCAGAGATGCTCCAGAGAGCACTTCCGATTTGAAAACTCCCCAAAAACCTTCAGCAAACCTCGTTTCTTCAAGGACAGAATTTGTCTCACAGAAGCTTTGCTTTCACAAGTTTGGTGGAATTAGGACCTAGAACACAGGACTGAGACCTCTCTGGGAGAGCAGTGAGGAGGAAAGAAAGGATTCTCCTCTTCCGCCAGTGTTAATCTACACATTTGACCCAAAAAGCCTCAGAATTGCTCTGATAGATATGTGAGTACAATCAGATGCCATGGGCTCATGTGTGGTCCTACCGATGTCCTTCCTGCTTCAAGAAAAAGTAACGTACTGCATAGTTTAGCACTGGCTAGGACACAGCCACCAGCAGCTGCCTTTTCAGTTGCCTTCCACAGATTTCGCCACTGTATCGGCCTCCGATTTTTCAGTCAGGGCCTGCACATTTCATTTTCACTTCCTGTCAGAAATCATCCTGCTTGACTGAGGGGAAAAACTCTTTCCTGTACTGTCCTTTTCGTAAAAAGGTTGTGAGTGAATACAGAGCTGGAAGTTACCAGACTGATGACCCAAAAATGTGAGGTCCTTTCTAAGTACTGCTCGGGAACAGCACAACATCAGTCACACAGACAAGGAGATATTTTCAGGGTTGCTTAACAGCAGTTGGAACACCAAAGGCAGGGAAGCACAGCAAAACATTTAACATTGCCACCTTTCACTGTTTTATGAAAAGTCTTCCATTCCTGAAGACAAACGTAACAACTACCTTGTAGTTGCAGAGAAAAGCCTGGGAATGGGACTCAAGCTCCCCTTTCTTAATGGAGGGGGAAAAAAAAGTCAGCTGCAAAGACAAGCAAACCCTAAGTGTTTGTATTATCAGCAATACAACCAGAATTTTCTTTTGCATCTTAGAGAGACCGTATGCAGAAAGCCTTGAGAATTTTGCAGGAAAGGTGAACTTCTCATCCCCAAANTGCTGCCGTCAGAGCTGCCTGCGTCAATGCTGCCTCAGTGACACGCACCGAGGCTCTGCGCTCCCCCACCCCCAACCGCCCCCTCCTTTCTGCCATTTTTTTCTTTTTTTTTTTTTTCCTCTCAATGAGACGCCCTAATGGGATTTTTTTTTTTTTTTTTAATGATTCCGCTTATAAACCGGGCCGGCTGGCGGGNAGGAAAGGTGAACTTCTCATCCCCAAAGGCCACAGTCCCCAAACTCCCTGTGAAGCCGCGAGAACCAAACTGAAGGGACGAGCGGGAGGTTTTCAGCAGCGTGCGCCAACCTTTGCTTCCCAGCTCGTACGCAAAGCGGTAACTACCGGAGCACCAGCGCTTCCTACCCACACCGTCAGCCTTCACCGTTCGGGTGCGCGAAGGCAGGTGCTGAGGTAAACCCGTGAGCCAGCAGGAGCGCGCGCTCGAACTCCCCCTCCGGCCACACCGGCGCTTGGCGGGAAGGACACNCTTTATTTTTTAAAATAATAATTTTGATGAATAATTACTATTTCGTTTATTTATTTGACGCAGGCCCCCGTGTCACACGAGGACGTGGGCCTCCTCAGGTGCCGACCCCCCCCCACACACACACACATCCCACACCCCCTGCCCAGGTCTCCCTGTCACTGCGGCGCTGAGGGAGGCCAGACCCAGCACGCTCTCCACTTACTACATTATAACGGATTTCCCCCCTCTCCCNGGCGCTTGGCGGGAAGGACACAGCCCTTGACCGTGGCGGGGGGGGTGGGCAGCCAAAAAAATCCCCCTCCCCTCACCGCAGCTCTGAGGTGACCCGCCCCCGCCGAAGCGCCAGGCAGGTCAGGGAGACGGAGCCTCGCCCTCCGCGCTCGCTCTCTCTCCTCCACACGCGCCTTCCACCCTCAGCCCCCTCGCTCGCCCGCCGGCCCGCCCGCCGCTCCCNCAGAAAAGCAATATTTTTCTTTTTTTTTTCTTAATAGCCTACTCATTCAGTGTTTTCACATTATCTGCACACCCACCGTTGTTTCTCCCCTTCCCGTTGTGGCCCCCACCCCATCAACCATCAAGCCCTGGGCTGTAAAGGATAACGGTTTATAAAATGGTTGCTCTGTGCCTGCCCTCAGTTGCACGTGTAACCCCAGCCTCCCGTCTGTGTTCCTTGCCTGCTCGTCAAGGTCAGAGGGAAGTCTTGAGGGCACATTTAAACCCAAAACGTTATTTATTTACATTTTCTGCCAGTCTGTCTCCTTCCACCCCTTTTCTTTTCCTCTGGAGAATCTGACGGCAAAGCTCCCCAGATGTCTGCGGGGTCAGGCCCTGCCCTACTTCAGAGCGTATCTGCGCTTAGCTCGGCAGTGAGGACAATATCCCGGTCCTATTAAAGTCAATGGAAATCAGTGAATTCAAGCGTCACTGGGTTTGGCTGGCAGAGCATGCAGCCGCGCTCTGGCCAAACCCTGCTCCGTTTCAATTCAGCTTAACCGCAGCGGTGCCAGGCTGCTGCGAAGCTGCCTTGTGCTGCTGGCGCTGCCCTCCCGTACAGGAATCCTTGGTGACGTTGAGCAGCTGGAAGGGATCCTGCACCTCCCTGCTGCCGCCATGCACGGAACCCGAAACTAGCTTCCACCTCCTGGCACCTCCCCAGCAGATAAAGGTCCTTCGAGGTCTGGGACTGGCTGGATAAATTAGAGCAGCCCAAAGACTACATTAATTTAGACTGCAAACGAGCCTGGTGCTGTCCAAGTCCCAGTGGTATGAGGCACTGCCGTTTTTACGTCCTCCCAGCTGCACCTACCCCTGCTCCCCTCCAGCTCAGGACTGACTGTCTTTACAATTGTCTGGTAACAAATCCTTTGTTTTCTGTCAATGCAAACAGCGGCAGTTTCAGAAACGGTTTGGTTCTGTAGCACCAGCTACTTTGAATAACCATTTTGCTTCAAAAATACAAGGAAAAAATATTTTAAAAGGGCAATTAGACCGCAAACTAGATTTCTGAAGAGAAAAAGGAATCTAACAACTGAATAACTTGTGCACAGCAAGGGCTTCACTGTGCATTTGAAACATTGTTATTTGCACGTTTAACACAAAAAAAAAGGAAACATAAACCCAGTATCACAAAAACAATGCTGGGTGGCAACGGGGTTCCTTACAACAACAGGAATGCACATACACATTTTAATATCTAGCTTATGCATAAAACCGCATTTACGTTACCTCTTTGTTCAGCTGTATTTTACTTAATTGTATCAGCAGGGATTCTCCTCAATTAATATCTATTTAACAGATAGGCCATAAAGCCACATGGGACAGAGGTTTTCAGGGGACCGACCAAGCCCGAGCTTGCCGTACCAAGTAGGATTCAAGCTCAGCAATCTGCCCCAGTCACAGGACATGTGAGGAAAGGCAGGGGCAGGCATTCAGAAAGGCCCCTGCAGAGTCCCAGGGATGGATGGCACATGGCCCGCCTTCACCCGCGGTCATTTACATTCTACCTCCGTGACTGCGCTTTCTTACAGTTTTTTTTACTATTTTATTTCAGTTCAGCAAAACCAACCTCAGGATTCGTTTGTGCGTGTTTTTCATGTTATGAATGGTACAACTGTCTGTATCCAAGTATGTTAGATGGGAGACAGGACAAATAGCATGCACTAGTACATATTAATTAAGGGTGACTTTACTGTTTTATCTCCCCCCATTAAAAGCTGACCTTGTGTGAGCAAGGGTAGTCGTCGCCAGCGTATGCCACACAATACTGAAAGCAGAACGATGCGCGTGGAGTGGGAAGTGGCCTGCTGTCTACGCAGGAACAGTCGCTCTTTCCTGTCAGCGCGGCAGAGGGGAGCAGTGCCTGTCTCATGGGCGGCGGGGTAGCTCCCTGCCTTTCCACATAATACGGCACTGCTCTCACTGGGTCTGCCTTTGGAGAAGCAGGTTTGAAACAAGTCAATCTTTGCTCTGCCTTGGGAGTTGCTCCAAGGCTTTGGCTGCAGATTGCAGTGCTAAATTGAGACTATTATTTTGCATTGAGCTATTTTCATCCCGAAGTGCTTTAAAGGCTTAGCAGATATACAGGCTATGGTGCTATATGCACAGAAATCACTCCAGCCACTAATGAAATGCAGCCACCTATTAACCAGAGCCCTGTGATGCCTGGTCCCTGGGCGTGATGACTGCCAGAAGACTTTATTTTATCCAGCTGAGTCGAGTCTGGTTTTTAGTTAGTGGAATACTTCATGCCATTTGAAAAGGAAAACTGGCAGGATCTTTACATACAGAATAGAAGTAGGTATAGACAGTTACACTCAGCCCTGGAATTTGAAATCCCACCGCTGAGACAAGATCTTCTCTGGAGTCTTGCTTTGTTCCACCACCCATATTCAATACTAATTACCAAAACAGTCTTCCTTCCACTTGGTGGTGCAGGGAGCCGAGCTAAACATCTGGAGCCTTTAACCCATGGGGTAGTTATTCAAAATCCTCCAGGGCCAGATGTGGACAAAACATCATGGTGTTTTGGTGGTCTACAGACAACAGATTAATAGGTTCACTGCAGTTCCTGGTGGAGAGGTGCCTGTACGGGTAAAGCACATCCACAACTGGCTTTAACTCACACTTGACCATTCTGCCTGGAAGAGGCAAGGAAACTGAATTACTGCATATTTGCCATTATGGAAAATTCATTTTAAAATGCAAAAGCACGGTGAAATATAAACCGTATGCCTCAAATGAGCGATATAATATCCACTCAGTACTGTACATACACCTTCATATAGATTGCACGCACTGCATTAAATAAGCATGCCTCCCTGTCTCTAGTTAGGGTAGAGAGCGAATTGTGTGGTGAAAGACGTAATTTGTACATTAGGAAGTCTCTGTTGCCAGATCAGCAGCAGCAGCACTGACGTCTGTACTCTCTTGCTTTGTTCCTGCTGCTATAAATCAAAATGACTACAGTCCAAATGCCTCACTTGTTTAACTATAAATGCACTGCTAGTCAGAAAAATCCACACCAGGAGGGATCTAGATAATCTGCATGTATTTTAAACTGATTAAACAGAGAAAGTCCAGAAAAGGACAAGGGTAACATTTATAAATTTATTGTTTCAACAACAACAAAAACTTTTAAAGGGTGGCATCCAGCAGAGCTGTAAAAATTCTGTGTCTACAGGCACTGATGTCTTTGCTAAATGAACTATCAAATTTGCCTTTCTTAATGTGCTTTGGGATTTTTATTTTTTTCAGATTAATGCAACTGCTTTAGAAGCCTGTTTCCCCCTGTGTCCTCATGTATTTTCCTGCTTGTGTAAACTACTGGAAGCAAATTAAAACAGGATAGATGAAGTGGCCCAGGTTTTACTTTCCCCAGTTTCATACACCTGTGTATTTATAATAATAAATATAAACATATATAGCTGAGGTTGACTCCCATTTATTTGGAATTTTAGAAAGCTGACTATCTCCTCTGCAGATGAAATGAACCCTCAAAGCCTAAAATACCGCTTAGATCCCTTCCAAGTTCTAAAAGAGGACTCAGCAGTTACATAAAACTGATGCTGCCAATGCCTGCTGCTAACCTGTTGGCTGGGGGAGAGCAGGGGAACTCTCCTTCTAACACCTACTGAGAGCCTGGAGTCATTACAGAAAAATGCAGCACAATTTCTTGACTAAATGGAAAGGGGATGGGAGAAATTAAGATGGTAACCTTCCAACACCAACATTAGCTCAGCTGAGCTCTAAATCCGGTGTATTGGGTGGCATAGCCAGAAATACGTTGAGCTGTACTTCTGAAGAGGAAATTACAGGATCAGAGAGCAGCAGGTGAGCACATTGTCAATGCCATGCCGACATTGCTGTTGGAGCTGCTGCGTTACAGCTCCTGAGACCACCAAATTTTGACAGTAAGATGTTCGAAGAGTATCAAAGCAAGAAGCCTGAAGGCATTTGTTTTGCAGAGGCTGTCTTGTTAGGCCTTGGCTAATGAATTTGCAACCAGATGTTCGTTTTAAGATCTGATCCAAAACGCACTGAAGTCAATGGAAAGTCAATTCGAAGTTCCAGATTACTGGAAAAAAAGGTACTGTAGAGCCAATATTTTTTTTTTAAATAATTAAAAAAAATAAAAAAGATGTAGCCATTGGTCATTCAGCTTGGCACTGATCCTAGGCAAAACTGTGGAAAAAGTGCAGACACAGGGTCATCAATTATGTGCCACCGAAGTTGTCACAGCTGTCACGTGAATGGGTAGAGACTACAACAAATGGAAAATAACTGGATTTATACTTATGTTTCTCCTTGCTGGGCAACTTAGCCAGTATTCCTTCTCATTTGCCCTTGATTAAGAACGTGTACACGTGGTTACTACAGCTCAACTGGCACAACTGTAACATTTTAGGATGTGGTAACTACGTAAAATAAGGGAGAGTAACATGATTGATGTCAGTTACCACAGTTTTTTAGAAACAGCCCAACAGGCCTCATAAACAATACTTGATTGTTTTGTTTTCTTTCAGTTTAATAAATTAATATGTTGAAAGAGAACCATTTGGAGGTTAACAAGCTTCTGTAAGTCTTTCTGATTCAGTTTCATGTGATACTGATTTAAAAAATTAACTATAAACAATAAGCAGTATGACATATATTGAAGAGTCAGACTAGGATCCAGTGTCTGAAAAATGAAGATAAACAAAATCTTGTGTCTTCTAGAGTAACTAATTAACCATTGCAACCACTTCCCCAGGACACAATTCACTCTGTCTTAGAGTCTTTAACTCAGAACTGGTTGGATATCTTTCTAGAGATTATAATCTTGCTGCAGAAGTCTCTAGTAGAGATTCTCTAGGCCCCACTATTCGGGAAGTCAGACAGTTAACCTAATCGTCCCTGTAACTCTCGGCACACAGCACCTTGACAACTGGCGAACAGTGCGTGTAGATTACCCTACTCTTATACCTCTTAGGTAAGGTTTCCCTTGAGCAAAGTTCAGTTTGTTCTTTTGCATACATTTGCATCTATATGATTTGCACACAGATCTTAAAAATAACTCTTAACAAATCACACAGTATCTTCGTATCACAAGGAGACCGTAGGTTGTTGTACAAAAGATCAAATTTACAGGAGAAGAGAGAGAAAACCACATAAATTCCAAGAACAAGGCTTAACTTTGGTTTGGTGCAGTCCTCCCTCATGTCTACTGGACTAGGAAAAAGATGAAATTAAACGGAACAAATACCCATAGAAAATCTGGTGAGAACTGCGGTGGAGTGGAGACATCTAGCTGCTTTCTGTCTACAAACAGCATCTGTGAATCAGGAAATTCTGGCTCTGGGAGAGAGTCTATAGATACCAACTTTGTTAGGAGAAAGCAAGCAAGCCCTTGCTTGCTGAGAGGGAACATAAAACTGGGATGGTGAGGACATTATATGTACTATTTACATTTCCTTTTGTTCTCTCTGGAGCCTTCCCAAACAAAAGCTTATTTCCTTGAATTCCTCCAGTTTGGTTTCTTAGGAGAGCTTTTTATTTTGGCAGTTTCAATTAAGTGGTCTTAAAAACCAACTTTGAATGTGCAAATTACCATAAGAAACAATGCTGAAAATACCTCCCTGATCCAGAACTGGTGAGAACTGAAGTGCGCTGATGGAGATAGCGTGAATAAGCCCAGTTGCCATTGTTCAGACTGCACCTCGTCCCTGATTAGAAAGTCTAAAAATGGGGCGATGTGTCATTACTGCAGTATACATTCTGTAAGCACTGTAAGCAGAGCCAGTTCCAACCTGCCTCTGCATCTCAAGAGGCCCAGCAAACGCGTAAGCTCCACAGCAAGGTGGGACTGCACGCAGCATGTCAAGCCTGCAGCCCCACAAGGAGAGACAGAGCAAGCTGCACGGTGCCTTGTTCTGCAGAAGTACCTTTGGGGCTCTGCCCATGAACCAGAGCCTGCTGAATGACCACATCCACTTGTGCAAGCATAGATTTAAACACACCATCAGCTGAGGGACTGAGAACCAAGAAGACTTGCTGCATATGTACTCGAGCACTTTGAAACATCAGATGTGCCCTCCCTTTCCTACAGCCCCCAGCTCCTGCAGCCAGTTGTTGCAGGTTCTGGGACTGCAGCAGTCAGCAGCAGGATATTGCAGCAAGGCTACAGCCTTATTCCTTCAGCTTCTCAGCATGCCTCCTACCAACTTCAGCCTGCGCCTGCTCTCAGTGTACATAAACACACACACGTGCTAGCTCCAGCAGTAACCAGACTTTCTATGCTCACAAATTCTGACTCTACAGATGCAGAACTATCCAAAATTGCAGTTGGAGCCCAGCTGTTCCCTACCATCGCTCAATAAACAAAGGCCACGCAAGTCTGCATATACACTTGTCCAAGAGACGAGAACTGGGAAGCTCTGAACAGGTTTTGCGTAAGAAAGTACAGGGATTATACTAGTTACAACTATTTAATCACAATAAATTAATCCCTGTGACTGTGGAGGTGAGGCCAGTATTCAGACAATGACGTGCATCTAGAATGAAGTAGGAGATTTAGGATATCAGGACAAAGGAAGGATAATAAGAATACTGGCCCAAGCTCAAACGCTAATGCATACCAAACATTAATGTGCCCCAAACAACAGCCGCTTCAGAGGAGTGTTTTCGATTTTCCTAGGGAAGAGATATCACCATTAGAAGGAAATCTGCAGTGTTATTTTTTGCTGGATGTGGAGGTAGCTTGTGTTCCAAGGCCCATACCTATGTCAGGAGCAACATCAGGTTCACAGTTCAGACTAAGGAAGGCACATCTAGCTCAAAACTGATTGAATTTGCAGTCATCTCTGACAATGCAAGCAGCAAGGTAACAGGTGCAGGAACAAGTACTTTTCTAGAGAGCTCCCTCGAGAGTGAGTTTCAGGGTGCCCTTGCGTTATCATATCAAGCAAGGAAGCTTGCACTGCAGCATTCACTGCTTTTCTTGGTGAAGGAATACTTCAGCCTCCAGGGATGTCAATTTAGCTGCTGTTCTCCTCTTCCTCTTTTAGTTCCTGTTCTCCTTTCCTAATTTAGTTGCTGTTCTCCTCTTCCTCCTTTAGTTCCTGTTCTCCTTTCCTCCTTGCATCAGCCCAAGAGTAACAAGAGAGCTAAACAAGATCTACCAGCTCATTCAGTCATTTTAAATCAGTGCTTGGCCAGGACTTTCTTGCTTGTACCTTCAGTCCCTGGGATTTTCAAATGTATCCCCAAGTCTTGGAGTGGTCTGAAACCACTTAGCTTCCAAGATTGGGAGTATTCATTGTAATATAAATGAGGCTTAACACTTTTAACTGGAGCTAAGTTTATGAAAAGAAATCACAAAGTGAGCTAACCGTGAAGGTCATTATTCAGGAAGGGAAATGTGAACATAAAGACTAAACTTTACCTGGAAAATTTAAGGTGAACACTTCTCCCAGTGATTAAGGCAACAAGAAATTGAGGGATATATTTTCAATAAAGTGGTAGAGAGAAACACTTTGTGGAGGATGCTTACTATTCTGTTTACGGGTGCCAATGCAAGCAACTATGGTTTGCCAGTGAAAGGTAGGTAAACGAATAAATGAATTTGAGTTCAAGCCTTACTTGTAAGAAGCCCTCATATTGCCATGATTCCTTTTGGCAGCCCACCAAACCTGAAAGAAACTCAATGGACCAGCATAATCCCTGATCACTGAAGTTAATTGAGGTTGAGTCACACCTGGAACAACCTTGCCCATTCATTCATTAACAAGACAGGAGACTAAAAAGACTATATAGATTGTTTCTGCTATCTAGGGCAAGGTGCTAAGGAAAGACATTTCTAACTTAAAAGCACACACCTGCCTTCCTTTCTCCCTAGAGGAGAAAAATGTTGTTTTGTAGGAAATTCAGATCTAGGCAGTGAAGTTATCTTAGAGTCTCAAAGTTGGTACACTACCTTGCCACGTGCAAGTCCATCAAAGCCTGTTGTGCTACGAATTAATCTTCATCACTCAACTGAATTCACTGATTTTCCTGTACCTACTGATCTTGAACAATTAAGGGTACTTACACTTAGTCTAGCATAAAACAGTACTGTAACGGGGGCAATGCTGACGGTAGCAACAGGAGCATATTGGAATAACGTTCTACCACTGACTCGACTTTGACCCAGTGCCTGTGCCTGCGGGATACTTTGCTTATTGCCTTGAAAATGCCATCACCAGTGAAGGATTCAACATAAAAGACTCCTGAAAAATGAAATTAAATACGTTTTTTGATGTTGTGTACAAAAACAGCATTCAGCCTCATGCACGAAGTTCCATCAAGTATCTTAAGTTTCCAAAGAAGAGCTTTATTGTTCTCATGGCAGAAAGCCCCAAAGATGGAGTTACAAAGCTACCTCATAAATTGTCCCAACTGTATGTATTAGGCTCGTGTTCTTCCCGATCTGGGATATTATGGTAGCTAAATCTCAATTAAAAAAATTGCTTTATAAAACAGTTCTGAGCCAGCTCCAGTTTTGGGAAGTCTGTATCTTCCAAGGAGATATTTAACTTGGGTTCCTGACTGTGACAGAAAAGAGACAGCAGGCTGGGACTTCACACCAACAATATAACTCTTTTATGTTCTTATCAGTGATGGAGTGTGCTAGTGTATTTGAAATAACTTGTTTGGTGTTTTACTGAAGCCAGGAACACAAAAATAAGAGCATTTGTCCCTGTTTTTTATCACTGTTTGGTTAAAAAATGTAATAATAATAATAATAAAAATCTGTGTTCCAGAAAGGTTTTTGGAACAACCAAAGGAAAGACCAAGCCTGAATGATCCATCCCAGGTTTTACTCCATACTCGACTGCTTCTGAAACAGGACATTTTGGGTGTTTTGTCAATTCCCTGTAGCTATCCGGGCAGGATGTATGTATTGAATAAAAAAAAAAACAAACCTCCTTCAACTTACTTCCTGCAGCAAAATACTTCGGTTAGCTCTTTACCTGAAGTAATAAATTAAAAGGGACCCATTATCTAGGTTGCAATGCAACTCATTCTTCTCTGAAAAGCCTGACATTTACAGTAGAGGAACTCTTAAATATATAAACATTTTCCACTTTTACTGATACTACTAATCTCCTAATTCACTTCAACCATAAACGATTTTAAATAGCCAATAGATCTTTAGAATCACTTTTATTTGTGCTTCTGAAATAGTCATCTAATGTCCTAATATATCTACAGTAAGGGAGTATGCCCTGAATGTAGTTCTAAGAACAATTAATTAAAATAGGGAAAATATTTGGAACTGTTCTAGTAAGATTTATACATAAAAGCTGTTTCTGTGGGCAGGACTAAATGTTGTACTCAAGGCTTGAAATCCACCTTAAAAGTATTTGCAATTAACTGGAATTAAGATTTTTTTTTTTTTTCAGAAGAAAAATTATGATGACAGGGTAAGGAAAGTTATCTGCTACCTGTTTGTTTAAATGAAGACTATTTTTGTCATAGCAGGCTGAGATGGATACCTCATTATGCTGTTAGGAAACGCTGTACTTTGCTGAAGTTCTCATTCCCACAGGATGTAGTCAGAGGAAAAACACTGACTTATCATATAGTTTCACAGAAATATCCATGCATATCGAAGACCATCACAGTCACCGATAAACATGTCTGTAGCGAGAGCCCACACTTCACATGTCAAGAATATGTGGCAGAGAAAGAGCAGAAGAGTCACTATTAGAGCTGATTAGGAACTAGAATTCCAGTCTGGAAAATCCTCATACCCGTTTTTGTCCCATATTATGACAAACAACTGCAATTTCAGATTTTCTCACAAACCATTTGTGAAAGCAGTCAGCTAAAAGAGCAAACTAGCACATTCTGTTCATTTCATTTTAATACCCTCAGTCAGTTGCTGTGTTTCATGGGAAAAGCAGTTTGAGTGCCTCTAACCCTCGTTTCTCCTGCAGCCCATGCCCCAGCTACAGCCTTCCTCATGTGCCATAGCAGCCTGCATCTGCGACAGGGAAACAAGTGAGCCCTGTGCAGGGGGTGGGCCTGGAAGAAGGAGAGAGGCTACCAATTGCAACAGAAATCAATTAGTACATAAGGGATTAATTACAAGCCCAGAAGTCTTCAATCGATGTTCAGGCAGGCTGCCTGCACTACCCCTCCGCCTACATACTCCCCCTGCATGTGCTGGTGTCTAACCTTTGTTACCAGATTAGCTTGGACAACAGGGTACTAGAACTGGGTTATGATTATAGCAAAGAGGAGGGAGTGTCAAGAAGTGGAAATACGTCACTTACTGTATTCTTGTCTCAAAACCTTACGGCTTACCACCCTGAAAGGAGGCAAGGGAGCTGGCAGCAAACAAAATCTTCCATTGTGAAAGGACTGACAAGCCTAATCGTCATTTCTGTTTCAGAAAATTTTAAAATACAGTATGTGAAAACATGCTCACCCTTGGGAAATAAGTGGGGCTGTTAAAAATAAATAGGTTCCAGCTTTTCAGGAAGAGCAGATTCACTACAGTGACGTAAAAACACCCAGCAGCTTGTCCCAGCCATTTCCCATGAGATGCTGCTGATTTAGGAAGAAACAGCAGCTCACGCAGCTGCCTGGAAATTTAAATGCCAGGATGTTACTTCTTGAATCTCTTATTTTTTCCAGAACTCACCTTTGACACTGTGACAGTACTTGCACAGTCCCTACATACCCTCAGAAAGACCCTATAAAGACTTAAAAAAAACCCAAAAACCAAAAAACAATTAACCTTCACAGAACATCCCGGTATGTCTCAAAATACATTACAAGATACTAGTGGTCTTAGGAATATCCTCCTTTTGTTGGGAAAAGTTTTATTTTAGAACTAAGATATTTCATATTGTTCATTTCAAGGTTTTTAATTTTCTGTTGAAAGGGATAATACATCCCAAGTACATTTTTGGTGTTGTGTCCATGTAATTGCCAGAAAAGGACCAGCATTGTGGTATGACACCTTGGTGCACAGAGGTGCAGTGTGTGGTCAGCCTGAGCCAAGGCACACACAGAAGAAAAAGCAAGTGCTGAATCAGAAGTTTCTCCCTGAATGGAATTACTGATTTACAGCCATTTCCACTGGTTACAGCAGACTAATTCTGTGGTACTATAGCTGCAGGCTCGGTGGGGACAAATAAAATTTCTTCATTTCAAAGCATGCACGTGCACCTTTGATTCTGAATGTTTTGTCTCAGGCCTATGTGGAGACTGTCAGGATAAAGTATTAAGTCATTTTAGTTAGAAAGATAGTTCTTCCAGTAAATGTTTCACTATCCATCTGTTTTCTCTTGTGTTAGTTCATCAGGAACTAGTTCCGTTACTGTTTCCTTCTTGGATTTCCATTCACTTTTTCTCCCAAAATTCTGTTAAATCCTAACCAATCCTTTCCACAAGACAGAAGACATGAATTAGTGTTTGTTTATGAAAGGAGTGCAGGGATTACATGCTGGAACAGATTCTTCATACATAATCACTTCAACACGTGTCTTTCCACCCCGTTTACAGTAAGACTGGAAATCATGTAAACATGTCTACAACAAAAAGAAAATTGTTGGTTGGTTTTATGTACTTCTGCTCCAAGAGAATGAAGGAAGGGTGTTTCTATATATTGAAAAAATGAAAATTTATAGAAAATACAAAACCATACAAATATATGTCCAGAAACTGAAGGAAAACTGCATCGTCTCAATAGATTCTCCTTGATAGATAAGGAGTCAGATACGTAACGTCAGGCAAGATCCACCATCTTGTCATCTTGCCATTTGCCCTGAATGGTGTGCACCCATCGCTAGACCAGCGGTACAAACCCATTTCACAGACCAGGACTTTTCACAGAAAATGGTCTCTCTTCAGAGAATTTCTGGAAGCAACATCCAGGAGGAACAAGGCACAGTCAAAATCTCAGAGACATACTGAAGCTGCATACCTTTGAAGAGAAACTCTGCGACCTATAATTTTTACAGAACAGAAGTTACACACTCAAGCAGGTCATCACAGATACAGGGAATAGCAGGGAGCAACAACCAAACAAAATGCTGTGATTTCTACCCAAAAGAGCTCGGCCAACTCATTATCACCTGAAACCTTCCCTTCTCAGACCTTTCCGTCAGAAAAGGGAGCCCCTTAAACACAAATCTAGTCATCCCTGTCGCAGGAAGGTGACAAGGAAGGAATAAGCACGAAGCCCTCAGCTGAAACCAAACACAATGGAAAGGCGGTCAGAGTCTTGCTGTCGGCTTCAGTGCTGCCAAGACTCTTGTTTTGCTGTTATTTCAAAGCATAAGAGCTATTTGAATGGTGAGATGCGTGCAGCTCTGCACATGGCCAGAAACGGCAAATCAGGCACAACAAATGACACAGCAACTGAAGAAGTCAGAGGAGCAATGCATCCCCGTACCTCATCTCGCTAAGAAGTTGTTCTGCAAGCAGCACAGTTGGCAAAGCCTGGTTTCCTGCTGGCGCGCTGCAAGCATTACTGCTCAACCACCTTCCCTGGCAACAGCCCGGGTTCCGCTGCATCCATCCAGCACCCCACGGGGTGAGAGACAGCCCACACTGCAGCCAGTCAACTTCTAGGTGACCAGCAAGCTGATCAGCGCACTGGCACACACCAACCGGACTCTCCCTGCTCTTCTGCCAGAGGGGTGGCAGCAGCAGCTCCTTCCTCAGCTCAGTCCCTGGTGTCCCCCAAACCCATGGGAGTTGAATGATCATTGAAACTTTCTTTCAGAGTTGGTGGAAATTGAGCAGTGGGGCTAAAAGCTATGGGAAGGGAAGGAATAGGGATGGATAAACAGACAGTGAGCTCACGTACTTCTTGTTTTCTTAGCAGTTCAGGCTATAAATGAACATTTTATATATACGTATATAAAGGGTGGGTAACTGGCAAGATTCTCAGTATCAAAAGAAGCTTGGCCTTGTCTCAAGAAGCCAATAGCCTATTTGAAAGTTAGCTGATGTGTTTTTTCTCTGGTAATGACTTTAACAGTGTTCCCACTTTTACTAGCCACACTGGGCACTAGTCCATCTCACAGACTGAAGCTCTCAGTTCTCCAAGTAACTCTGCAAACCCAATACGATTACCCACTGAATTCAACCAGAGATGTTGCATTCTGTCCTGACATGGCTCTGTTGCTCGCAGGGCAGGGAGGCTGATCTGAATCAGAACAATCTTCTCAGCAAAGACAGAAAATTGCTCACAATTTGAAAGCGTTCCTTGTTTCGCCCTGCTTCAGGTGGAGGGAGTCCAAATCCGCTGGGATGGCCATTAATTGGAGCAATACTACTGTTAGGGGCTTCACTGGTGCTAGATGCCAAAGAAAAATGTTTTCCAGGCATTCAACACAGCTGGAGCATTGAGCTTTGAGCAGTTTGGCTTTGATTCGCAAAAGGGTATAAATGTCACAACATTCACCACTGGGGCCCCTAGCCTTTTTGATAAATCACTGGCTCAAATCTCTAACTTAGAGGTAGGGGGCAAATAAGTGGGTCTGGGATTTATTATTAAATTGGAATTTTAAAAAAATTAATTTAAGGATGAATGCACAATTTCTTTTCTTAATTTTGAGAAGTTTACTTTTCCTGATTGCTTTAGATTAAATATATTCTTGAAACAAAACAAAAATCCCAAACTTGTAATAGACAATTCAGTCCTTTCCAGAATTATCACTTTTTTTGGAGAGATTAGAAGTTGTTGATCACATTCAACGTGACTTCATGGCTAGTTCTGATTGACCTAATCTGCTAAAGCATGAAAATTTCCATCTGCCATAACAAAAAGATGTGAATGGGGCTAGATCTCCTAAACGAAGGAGCGGTTACTCATCCCCAATAGTTACTTCTTTTGAAGTTTTTGGCATTATGAATAACTGGATGCCAAACCTTTATAGTTTGTTACCCACTTTATCATACAGGCAAGAAATCAGCGTTCACCATCTGTTACAGCATCTGAGTCCGCCCAGATCCCAAATTAAATGAAGGTTCAGAGTTGTAACCATCAAATTTCCCTGCTTTGGTCCAGAAATTGTGACGCAAGTTGCACTCCTTGCTGTCACTGATGGCAAACATGATCTTCAAGTAACATTCATGCCCAGCTTCCACATTTGTAAAAGCTGGTGTTACTCATTTTTGTAAAGGATCTTAACAACACTCGAAACAGTGTTAGATAAAAGACTACCAAAATTATTCTTCTATTCTTAACTTATCATAGAATCATAGAATGGTAGGGGTTGGAAGGGACCTCTAGAGATCATCTAGTCCAACCCCCCTGCTAAAGCAGGTTAGCCCAGAGCAGGTTGCACAGGAATGCATCCAGGCGGGTTTTGAATATCTCCAGAGAAGGAGACTCCACAACCTCTCTGGGCAGCCTGTTCCAGTGCTCTGTCACCTCACAGTAAAGAAGTTCCTCCTCATGTTCAGG
>VZSC01018802.1:94637-108458 GCA_013398225.1 Steatornis caripensis
GTCAAGTTCCTCTTCCTGATCAGGTGGCCTATAGTAAACACCCACAACAGTGGCAACTGTATTGGCCTGCCCTCTAATTCTTACCCATAGGGTCTCGACTCATTCTTCATCCACCCCTAGGCAGAGCTTGATACATTCCAGTTGCTCTCTGACATAAAGAGCAACTCCACCCACCATCATCCAGCTTTGAACTTGCCACTAAGTGTAAAACAGCCCTCAGAAGTTTGTCATTTTCTGTTTACGTTTCATAGACCATACACGGAACAATTTACTTTAACAAAACAAATTTTAACTGAGTCCTCATTAAAGAAATTGCATATGCAGTGGTTACATAAAACATAATAGTTTCATTTTAGCTTCCCCATCTCTGGGTAAATTTGAAACTTCCAAGTTGCCTGCAATATTTTACATAAAAGGGCACTCAGGAAGTGCAGGATCTGCTCTATTGTGTTACAATTGCAGTGTTATCCAGCTCAGTTTTCATTCTGTATTATATTGTCAATGAATCTGCCTCAGGAAGAAAGCACCTGCTGTTTCTGCTCTAAATTTTAGTATTTGCAAACGGGGACTGAAGCCAAGCTCTGGTGCTCAAGTCCTTATAAGCATTCAGGCACCAGGGTAAAAAGCAATGTCTGAATTTGGAGTTTTAAGTGTAGAGGAGCTTTTAGGCTTGTGCAATGAAAAAATATCAAACAAACAAAATGTTGTATTAGAATATTCTTGATGTGAAGCCCCATTTTTCTTAAACTCTTCTAGAAGAAAATGAGATCTGACTGCCTTCTCTTCAGAATAAGTATTACACAAAGTCAGTGGCGTGCATTCCAAATGTAAAATGACGAGTTACATTTACAGTGAAAGAACTTAAATACACAAGAATGGCTTCCCTACATCAGACCCATCAGCTTCCGAAGGAAAACAAGAAAAACTTCAATTATCAGTTATGAAGTAACTTCTTAACCGGATTATTTCTTTTTGACATCAGTTGGCGTTTAGCTTACGTCTCATCTAAATCACTCTTGCAGATTTCAAATGCTCAGCTTTGTAAAACCCAATAGGAGAAAGAAAAAAATGTATATTTTAAGGTTATTTTAAAGTCATGGGATGGTTTGGGTTGGAAGGGACCTTAAAGATCACCTAGTTCCAACCTCCCCGCCACTGGCAAGGACACTTTCTACTACACCAGGTTGCTCAAAGCCCCATTCAACCTGGCCTTGAACACCACCAGGGAGGGGGCATTCACAACTTCTCTGGACAACCTCTTCCAGTGTCTCACCACCCTCACAGTAAAGAATTTCTTCCTAATATCTAATGTAAATCTACCCTCTTTGAGTTTAATACAGTTACCCCTCATCCCATCACTACATGCCCTTGTAAGAAGTCCCTCTGAGCTCTCTCGTAGGCCCCTTCAGGTACTGGAAGGCTGCTATAACGTCTCCCCAGAGCCTTCTCTTCTCCAGGCTGAACAACCCCAACTCTTTCAGCCTTTCTTCATAGGAGAGGTGTCCAATCCCCTGGTCATCTTTGTGGCCCTCNATCACTTCCCTATTTTTCATGTGCCTTAGCAAAGTTTCCAAGAGGATCTGCGCCATGATCTTGCTGGGCACAGAGGTGAGGCTGACTGGGGTCTTCCTTTTTTCCCTTTTTAAAAATGAGGGATGTGTTTTCTCTTTTCCAGTCAGTGGGAACTTCAGGCTGCCATGACTCCTCAAAATCGACAGATAGTGGTTTAGCAACTTCATTATCCAGTTCTCTCAGAACCCACGGGTGCATCTCATCAGGTCCCATGGATTTGTGCACCTTCAGGTTCCTTAGATGGTCTCAAACCTGATCTTCTCCTACAGCAGGTTGTTCTTCATTCTCCCAGTCTCTGCCTTTTCCTTCTACGACTTAGGCAGTGTGGCTTGAGCACTTGCCAGTGAAGACCAAGACAAAAATGTCATTTAGTACCTCAGCCTTCTCCACATTCCCGGTAAGCAGGTGTCTCGTTTCCTTGCAGAGAGGGCTCAGTTTTCCTAATCTTCCTTTTATCACTGACGTACCTATAGAAGCTTTTCTTGTTGTCCTTGATGTCCCTGGCCAGATTTAATTCTATCGGGGCTTTAGCTTTCGAACCTGGTCCCTGGCTGCTCAGACAATTTCTCCATATTCCTGCCAGGCTACCTATCCATCCTTCCATCCTCTGTAGGCTTCTTTTTTGTGTTTGAGTTTGTCCAGGAGCTCCTTGTTCATCCATGCAGGCCTCCTGGTGTATTTGCCTGACTACTTCTTTGTTGGGATGCATCGCTCCTGAGCTTGGAGGAGGTGATCCTTGAATATTAACCAGGTTTCTTGGGCCCCTCTTCCCCTCAGGGATTTATCCCATGGGACTCTACCAAGCAGGTCCCAAGCAGTCAAGTTAGGAATGAAAGATTAGCCTACGACACAGGAAGCAAGCCTGTTAAATCTTTCTTCAAGACCCAAAATTTAATGTATTTAGCTCTGTAGTTCTGTTATCGTGGGTAACAGAGATGATGGTCATCAGATGAACACACATTGTACAATGAATTCCACCAGGATATCACAAAGCAATTGACCTAATTTTACAGTCAATGTAAGACACCATTGACTGTAAAAAAAAAAGTTAAGAGCAGGCATGCAGGAAAAAGTCCAAACTGCACTGTGTTTTTATAAGCTGTATTCTCACATAAGTAAGCATACAGCTCTTCTGATATTAGCGAATGACCCACAGATCTGACTTTGTACCTCCTACAAGACAGGTTTGGTTTTATGTCATTTCATACAGTCTCCTTTTACAGTTACAGTCTCCTTTTAAATTGCTGGCACTTTCTTGCCTTCAAAGAGATAGCTGCTCTCATTCTCCCACCTAAAATCACAGCCAGATCTGATATCTAGACACACACGTTGCTACAGTACAGAGCTTACAAGTCAGCTCTGAAATGTAACAAAGGTGGATATTACAGATCACTTGAATTACACAGTTTTCATAGGTGTAATGGAGAAACCTTAAGCTATGCGTAGACACAACTTTATCAATCTTCCTACAAGAACATTAGCAATTAAAAAAGCACCTAAGAATGTTTCTTAAGTGTTTGGGGTTTTATTTGCAATTAAAAAGAGCCATAAGAGGTACAGAAATACTGAATTCAGCCTGCCTACCTGCTGAATGGATTATCATTGTATTGCCATTAACAGGTTTATCATTACATTGTGGGGAAAGCAGTGAAGGATAACCCCTTTCTACATCATGTAATAGGATCAAATTTTGCCTGAAAACAGAACCGTTGGCCTGATTGCAATTCTGCCTGAAAACCTCAGTCCTGGATCAGGCACCCATCAGCTAGGTGTCCTTCAAACACAGCGCAGAAGGCTGAGAAGAGTTTACCCGAGGAAGTTTAATCCACAGAATCCATACTCTCAATCTATATAAAGAATATACAGCTCTGTTGCTGTGACAGATAACCCACCAAAAAACAGCTGAAAGTCAATGGCAGGCCAAAAGCGCAGCCAGACAGCTCAGACTGCAGAATAGTTTAGTATAGTGAGACCCTCTTCCTCACGCTTTAACAGGGCTATGGCATTGCTGGACATTACAATTACAACAGTCTTAATTATTTCATCACCAGTGTGCACAGCAAAAACATCAGGCTGAGGTGTCTGTTTGTTCTAATCAAATGATCGACAGATGAATGCCATTACAAGATGGCTTACAACCATGGGTGCTGGGATAGCAAGTTGAAATTGATGCCACATGGGTTGCATTTGCCCACAGCCGAGAGAGCAAAAGGGAAAGGACCTTTTCTTTCATTGCTATCAAAAGCTTCAGCTACTTGAATTACCAGAACCATAGCCTATGATTTCCTGGCCAAAACCTGAAATAATCTTTATCAAAACCTGTACAATCTTTCCAGTGTACCTCAGTGGCACAGAAACCCTGCATATAATCCATTGAAATCAGACTGCTAAAGAGTAATGTAGCTCATGAGAATACAGTCACAGAAAGCAACAGGTCTTGTGCAGATGAGGAAGGGGTTGTACTATTGAGGTTCTAGATGTTGCACAGAATGTACAATTTGCCTATAAGGATTCCTAGGGTAACAAAGATTTTTGGTCTCAGCTGTTGAGAGTGATCCAACTAAAACATCTCCACAAACTTTTCAAGCCAAGATCTCACTAGAGACAAGAGCACTCAGGCTTATCCGGGTATTGTTCTGTGCATGTACTCTGAAGCAGTAACTCTATACCTTGATCCTATCCTTATTTCCCAGGCATCAGCTGTTGGTTAGTTAGAAACACAACAGATCTAGGTCTGACTCTGTCTCTTTCTAGTACACCCCTGAAAGTTGTGTGTCTACTCACAGCTGGGTAATTTAGTTCAGGGAGTCAAGGGACAAGCTAGTCTCCGAAGAACGACCCAGAAAGTGCATATACAGAGTAGCGAGTTACTGGACGTCCCCACAGCGAATGCCACGATATATGTCTAGACTCTTTCTGGAACTAACAACAGTACTCAATTCACAGTGTAGGTGCTTCCAGCTGTCTGACATCCAAAGCAGCAAGTGCTCTTCTGGGATTTTACATTCATCTCATCTAGTCTTGGTCCTGTTGAAATAGAGCAGTTGAATCTGATTTTAGCGTGACAGCCTCATGGTTAAAGCATATGACTGGGTGTTTCCAGGGCTGAATACACATTTTAAGATGCAGAAATAACCCTGGAAATTACCACTAACACTAGGCTACAGCGTTATGTTGCTTTTGCTTGGCCGTCATTTGATCTTATTAATTCCTTGTAGCAAAACCAGTCCAGAGTCCAGGTTGGACAGTTTCCCAGTTTGTGAATTAGGGATGTTGCTAGAAAGTGGGAGATAGACTGCAGAAATAGCTGAACCCAGAACTGTCACTTCCTAGGGAGGAGTTGCAAGTAGCTGCCAAGCCACTATGCAAGAGGTGTACATCGCTTCCTTCGCTGCCTTTTTGAATTAGAGTAGCAGAGGCAGCTGGGGGTTTTGTGCTCTGAGCACATCAAGCAGAGCCAACCCCTCAGGAGATTTCAGTCACAAACACTACCTCAGCCTGGGTCATAAAGGCACCCAAGCTGTCACAAGGGACCCAGTTCCCTACATTTGGCTACTTGAGTGTGAGTTTGTACATCCAATTTTATGTGCACATCTTTTGGGCCAACAGGAAGAAACTTCATTACATTTACAGGTCTCTAGAGAGGTAGCCACTGAGTATGGACTGTCTAGCTTGCTGTCTTTGATCTAGGTGACTAAATAGCACTGGAATCCTGCTTTTGGTGTCAACACAAGCATTCAGGATCTCACTCCAAGAATCTTGAATTACTGGGGCTTTTCCATTTCCGGTAAACTCACTTTGTAGAGTCTATCACTGGAGCTGGACACTTTAAGGCAAGGATATGTTTCTGTTAACATCAACATACGGTCACTTGGAAATCGACCCATAGCTATTCTTATTTATTTCCACTTACTGACATGTTGAAATATCACCAGGACTGGTTATTCAATAGCTCAATAAGATGGTAAGTGCTTAGACCTTACCCTACTTCATAAAAGTCACAGAATTTCTGAGTTGGGAAGTAACTCCTGGAGATCATCTAGTCCAAGCCCCCTGCTCAAAGCAGCATCAGCTACAGCAGACTGCTCAGGACTGATGTTGAGTATTTCTAAAGATGGAGACTCTATAACCTCTCTGGGCAACCTGTTCTGCCTCTTGACCACCTTCACCATAAAAAAAAAAGTTTAAATGGAATACTTTGTGTTTCAGTTTGTGCCCACTGCCTCCTGACTTGTGAATGTCCTTTCAGATCAGTAAATTCAACAAGTCAAAGCTTGCTTCTAAGAAAAAATTCCTGTCTGCTCCTCTTATGGGCCTCAGCACTGGAGACATGAGTGTCAGAAGGGAAGCCATGCACAACACCACTGCAGAAAATGCATTATTCCTTGAGAAACGTGCAAATTCCCTCCAGGGCATTGCTGCAGAACTGTCATGACCTGAACACAACAGCTGACTCCAGCCCCACTGCTGAAAGACTTTTCACATTTCTGGGTGACAGTTGTCCATGTGTCAACAGAAAAGCCATGCTTTCCACAGCCCACCCTTAGCTTAGTAGGGGTGTAGAAGTGCCTCCTTCTGAATAGGACAAATTCCTTTACTCCATGACAGTGTGGCAGGACTTGAATTTCCCAGGTTCCTGTTCTGCACATAAATGGGTACTAAAATCATAAGCCAGAAAATCCAAAACATTAGTGTTACTTTCAGTTTTCTTTAATGCTGGAAACTCTTTCAAGTTATACTAAGAACTTCCTTAGGTGAGGATCCAGCAGCAGGGAGAGCTTGAACATCATTTTATAACAAAAAGGAAATCAGGAGAACAGTTTTTCATCAACAAAAAACTCCTGCTTACTTATGGAACTTCTAGCAGATTTCATTTAGCTATGCAGTTATAGCCTCTGAAGCATATTCCAACATTTTTGTCATCTGATCAGCCCTGCATAATTTATTTGATAGCAGCTGTGTGCACTTTCTTCATACTCTTCCCCCTAGTGCATTAAAATTTTCCTTTTTTGAAAGCTTTCCAGGGATTGTGAAAAATGTCTTTTGTTTCTTCATTTTCTTGCACTCCTCCCACACTGTAACGCCAGCTTATGCTTTTGCCTAATAGAAACCATCCAAGATGCACCTTCAAAAGACAAGCAGCAATTCTGCAACTTCATTAAAAATCTAGAAAAAAAAAGAAGGATACTTATTTCTGCTGTGGGACCTGAGCTTAGTTTATGCTCTGCCACAAACCTCCAGTTTAACCTCAGCTGGACTCACATAACCTGTTCTTGTCCAATTTTTCTGGAGAGGTATCGGGAGAACAAAATACCTGGAAAAGATGTATTTGGTGAAGCCACATTGTACCACATGCATTTTCCTACGATAACTTAGTGCATTCTTGAGAATTGATTTCTAAGCTTTTTACAAAGAGATACTAGAAGATGTCAATAAAACAGACTTCTCTCAACCAAGCGGATTTAAACTTAAATGGCAGCTGACATTATGTAGATATATATTTTAATGATGCTCATACCTTGAAAAATCAGGGAAGAGCAGCAGTGGAAATAAGCACATCACCTGTAGAGTTATGTTCAGTAACAGTCTCTTTCTCATAGAGGTTACACAGCTGGTGACTGAGATAAAGCAGAAAGAATATTGCAAACAGTGTGCGTCTTGCATGGAAGAGTTACCAGATTGTAATACGGGCTATTCCTGAAATTGTTGTACATTATGAGTTCTCGAAGTCATGCTACAGTTTATTAACCAGAGAGGAAGGAGAACAAAGGAAAAAATTGTGAATTTGTGACCCAGATTCCTTACACTTTTTAAACCACTTTCCCCTTGAACGGAGTATCTGAAAGCAATATCCTGGCATGAGTTTAATCAAATTTAAAGTAACACAAGCTAATCTTCTGAGGCCTGTTATGTCTGTGAAAAGTTATTTCTTTCCTTAAGCCCTGCTTCCCTTCTGGAAGTCTGTTAGACATGGAATAAGCAAACAGCAGTGTCTGAGGCAGTAAATACAGCAGTTGCCCCCCATCCAATCTCTGCTTGCTGCTTCCCCAAAGGATGTAACATCAAATTCCACTAATGAAACAGCTCTTTTTTTCCTCAGAGATAAAGTTTAATGAACAAGAGAATGGTTAATAACAGTGGCAACCATCATAACAGACAGGCATTACAACGCTTTGCCAGTCATTTTCAAATGCTGGAACCAGAAGTTGAGCATTTAATATGATTTGAGGAGTCCAATTCGAAGCACTATTCTACCTCTTGTTTTTTTTTTTTTTTTAAGAAATATTTTCCTTAGCACATGGATCCAGTGCTGATATGCATCTGGATCCCTGGTTGTCAACTGACATTTCTGGAAAGTCCCTAAAAACCCTCTTATGCTTCCTTTTTTGTTTGTTTAAAGTCTCCTTACCCACAGAGTAGGACCTGGTTTCTTTCTTTATGCTCTTTTCTGTCTTAAAACAATCAGTGTCACCAGCAGAACTTGTCTTTAGTTTCTTTGCTTTTCCTTCCAGGAAGGAAGGCTGGGTCCCATTAAGCCTGTGCAGCACTGGAGCGACCATGTGTCCTGTTGGGTACTCATTGCATTCATATGAAATCTCTCCATGCTCCAAGGCTCAGTAAGACACAGTAGCCAATTGCCAAATGCTGCTGGGTCACAATTTTCAAATTTAAGAAGCAATTTGTATCCTAGGTCTAAGACTGCATCCCAGTACTATCAAATTCTCCCCTTTGATTTTAATACGATTACTAAAGTATGCACCTCAAAGCTCAAAAGCAGCTTATTAGGAGGCATGTAGATGCATGTACGTGCACAAAAGATGACATGACTGTCTTCTACCATGTTAGCTTAGAGGATTCTTCATGTTCCACATTAATCCAAGTGTAAAAAAAAAGTCAAGGCTGCCATGGGCCTACCACAACCCTGAGAACAATTTAAAACACAAAATCAAACAAACCTTCCACAACTTGGACCCTTTGTAGCTCCAGGCTCAGAGCCATTTTTAATGCAGAGAGCTCCTCGCTGCTTTACACGAGAGATGCTTGCACAGAGGGATTACAAAAAATCAGTCCCCTGGGGAACAGGGAAGGCCGTTCCCAATTCCTTCTCTCAAGCTGCTATCAGTGCAATGGAACTTTCTGCACGCAGAGTTTTCCCTCCTCTGGAGTTTCCTTTATTCTTTCAGCTCCAATTCCTGGACTTCCTGTCCTGTTATTTTGCCCCTAGCATGATACCATTCCAGCTTCTTTCCTCTCCCGTTCCCTTGCACCCTGCTGAGTACGTTGCAGGGAGAATTACAGCCAATTCACTTGCCTGCCCACCAATTAGAAGTATACCATGTCCAAGTCAAGTCAGTAAATACAAATAAGCAATATGACAGCTACCCAGCCCGTTACACCCTCTGACAGTTTTCAGTGCTTTCCACTTTATTAAAATGAGGTATTAATAGAACAGATATGTTTCACAAGACACAGCACTGTAGCACTTTGAATCACAGAGCTGATTTTTATAACCAGAAAAACAGATTCTTTAACATGCTTCTTTATGCCAGACACTGTTAAACCACTAAGTTGTGAGGGCATTTATTCTAGTACTGCAGTAATAACATAATCACACTGCTGAGCAGATATCCTCCTAACTCTATCTTTTCCGTGTTTGCTTATGAATACCTGGGACAGAAACCAGTTCGTATTGTTTGCACACCATCACAAGGTCCCAGGTCTAGATTTGCGTAGCCAGGTCCCCTTGAAAAACAGGTAGTTTAGCAGACGCTTTATGTCAACATACGCCTTAGACATAAACAGAACGAACAAGTGTCTCCTCCAAAGAGTTAACAATTGAAAGCCCCAACTCCATATTGTGCATAGCATCAGGGAAATTCTGCTTGCCCAGAAACACTGTTTTTTGAAGACGACTCAACATGGGCACAGAGGACAAACGCACACTTCTCAGTGAGGTGCTGGAACATAAACAGACTCCAACTTGGAAAAGGCAAGCAGTAAGACATATGGTCTCATGAAAAAAGATATCTATCTCATGCCATGGATATTTTTTAATACAAGGCAACAGTTTGACATATTTCATACTCAAGTAAGTTAAAACTATTCAACATGCTCATGCAATACAAGTTGCTAGTTCTAGAAACTGTCTACTTCAATGCTGCGATTTTCTTTTGCAGGCAAATAACCTTACGCTGTATCCGTTTCTTTTTCATTAAAAAACATTTCAACAATTACTTCCAGCTTCAACACTTTTGAATGTCCACCCTTAAAACATGGATAACTGAATTCCTGGAGAAAGGCCAACCACAGTTCTAAGCTCCACAACTGAGTGGAAAGTGATAGATATCAGCACCCCAAAGCACAAACACTCACACTTTAACCAGGGCTGTGTAACAGAAGATACTCTCTGCAGCAGTAAAACTGGGCAAGTTCTAATAGGTGCTGGAAGGAGTAAATAACAAGTGCAAAGCCTAATCTGAACAAGGAACAGTACTGAAGGATGTTTTGCGAATTAGCAGCCAGCAACAATTTTTTGCCAAAATTGAACCACAGCAAGTAACCAAGTCAGGGTGCCTTGCTTTTATCTAAAAGAAAACTGTTTCTCCTACCCACATTTTTCTGTGAAGCACATGCAGCTTCTCCCATTAGTATTTCGATTTAAGTAGGATGTTAATACTGACTCACTACCAAAAGGTCAAAGTTTGCCTACAGAAACCTTGTGCGTGTCCCTCAAAGTCTGCTCTTTAAAAACCCTTGACTCTTTTTCCTAAAAAGCTTGCTGTGTGCTGTGGGACACAGAAAACCACGCAGTATTTCCATGCCAGCTATTCTTCAGCAATTGTGCCAAGAGCCTTCTCCCTCACACACACATTGCTGGAGCTGGACCTTCAAACAGCTGCTTTGAAGCAGCACGTCCTGTAGCCGTGCACCCCCAGAAAGCAGAGCTCATCATTGCCCAACAGTTCAGTGAAGCACTGCTTTATGCCCCAGCTTGGCCATCCTTTCAAATGAAACTCCAGTCTAAGCAGTAATTACCTAAAAAGGCACACATAATCAATATTTCCCCACAATTAATAGAGGAAAAACATGTGGTTAACAGACTTCCCTAATAAAATGGGCAGAAAGCTATATTCAATACTACTAAATAGATTTAACTTACACTTATGAAATAAGTTCCAAACCACGATTCTCCCTGGAATAGCAATACATGTTGCAAAACTTCCATTTCAGCCTGGCGTACATGTTAAGGAGATTAAAACAAGTCACGCACTAGGTAAACCATGACTGCCTCACTGTGGATTAAAGCAATGCTTGCTTTCACCAGATTGCTATTACTACCAAAATATTGGCTTTTTCTCGTCCCTCAAAAAAATTAAAATTGACATTTTATTCAAGTGAACAAACAGGAAGGTATCCCTGAACATACTATCACACTGTTCATATTGAGTGACAAATAGCTTGCAATAGGTGAAGCCGAATAATCGGTTGATCTTGGCTGAAATCGCAGCTATGCATCTCAAGCGCATCTTACAGCTCGTGTTTCTGCTATATGTGGATTTATTCTCAGAATTTTTCAAAACTCTTCATAGCTTTGCTAAAAGCTTTGTTTTAACACTGATTTAATACTGGGCATTACATAACCATTTACTTTCAGATATGTTTAAAACCTACCTAGTAACTTTATTGCTACACCTGAGTTCATATCTCCTTTCTCTGAATTTTCTTACGAGCTTCTCTTCCCTGGAAGCACAGGCTGGCCAGGCTCCAGCTTTGAACTTTCTGGAGGATTTGCTTAAACAAGTACTAGTTTGCATTTGATCAGATGGAAAGCAGCAAACCAGATTTTATTTTCACAAGATAATGATGTTCTAGCTCTCAGAGCATGACCCTTGCACATCTTGCGAACCGTTACTTACCGCATACAGGTCCTCTGAATCTGGTTCAATAAAAAAAATGTTAAACTGGAGTTGCTATTTGACAGACTCTTATTTCCAGAACTTTTACTGCAGCTTCTGCAGCATCCCAGGCTGCATACAGTAAAATCAATGCTTCTGCAAAGCAAGGACATAATCTTATACAGAGGACACTGGTACCTTGTGACATACTGAACACTTTGTATTTTATGTTGAACCTCAGCATCATAGCTGAGTGTTGTTTAGTTACTTCAGTGACTTCATACATGATTCCAGAAGAATCATTTACAGAGTAGTCTGAATTATGCAGGCTGTGGTACTGTTAAACACATGTCCTTGCGCTTCACGTGCATGGCTTCTGCATGGAGACATAACCTGGTTACCGGATGCAGGAATTACCCAGCTAGATCGGCAGCCATAGCTACTGACTGTCAGAGTAATGTATCTGCTGATATACTGGCCATGCTGCTCAATCAAAAAAAGTTATTTCATCAACTTTTACATTATATCTGTATTAATAAAACTGAGATGTCTTATTTCTTCTGCTATTATCACATATTATTTTCTACCACGTCCTTCAGACAGAGGCCCCACTACACTAAACAGCCAGGATTTGTGCTCTTGCATTTGCTTGTGAACCTACATTTTTGTTCAGTTTCAGAAGGCAGAAGTTTCCTGAGGAAGGGCGAATCCAAACCAAGCAAAACTCCTGCAGAAACTATCCATGAACTATTTTATTTTGAGCATTTCTGTTCAAAATTCAGCAGCTGTATCTAAACCAGGAGCCTCGGAATGGGGCTTGGCTGTGCTGTGGTCAGGAGCCGTGGCACTCCCAGCACTCCTGGGCACACCCAGGCCCAACCCCCCTGCCAGGGCATTACCTGTCATTCATCCACACACCTCCATTTTGACAAAACGTCATTCCCAAAACAAGCAAACAGAAGTTGTTTAATCAGTGAATTCCTGGCCAGCCCCATTGACTCCAGTTTCCATCCCCTTGGTCTGGCCCTTAGGAACAGCTGCTTAGCTGGAGTTTAAAAGAATCACTAACTTTCCAGTTAAATTGCTGTGTAACTTCCAAATGCTCATTAAGAGGCTTTGTCTCACCAAAAAGAAAGTAGTATATAAACAATGGGAAAAGCACTATACATCCATCCAAGGGTTTTTCCACCCCATAACAAGGCACTGAAGGGCCCAGGAAAGGTCACACAGAAAGAGGGACACAGAAAGCAGGGCAGAGCAGCACTGGGACTGTTCCACAGTGCTTAAGCTGAAGATCGTTGTCCAGAAGCAGTTTCTTTCCCTCAGGCTCTTTCCCAGTGTTTGCTGATTATCAATAACATTACAGAAAGACTCAAAGAGTAGCTTGCATCGTCCTCATGTGGGCCAGCTCTGAATTTTAACAGTCCCACGTGAAGTGATGGGATAAATATTCTCAAGAGCTGCAGTAGCCCCTGAAACTCATGGACAAGCTGGTGATCAGCGTCCTCCTCAAGCTGTACAAGACAATTATGGCTTTATTGTGATAGATTAAGTATCAAGGTGAAATCTTTGTGGAGAAGAAAGGAGTATGTGAAAAGCCATAGTAAAAATCATGCAAGAAAAAAATAAATCTGATTCTTAGCTATCTGACTGTTGATTTTCCTTCTATTTACTTCAACTTCAGTGAAGTCTATACCTTTTTGCCAACAGGTAGAACCACACATTCTCTCTACTTACAATCTTGACTTCAGAAGTGCACACGTAGGGGCAGCAAGAGGCATGTCACACAGCATGGGTAACATTTCCTGCACAAGAGAACCAGTTGCAGATTCTCAAGCTGATGCACCTACACCCTCCCATCACACCAGATGCTCCTGCTTATCTGCTCCAGCAGACCCGAAGGCCCCTGGTAGGCACACACAGGGTTAAACAGGGGTGGCTGTTGCAGGCATGAAGCAGCAGCCGCTTGGTGAGGAGACCCACTCCAGGCCTTCTCTGAAGTGACAATGTTCCTCAAGCCTCGGTTGCTTCCTCACCTTTGGGACATCTCTGTCTTTTTGCTCATATGCAATAAACTGAGCAACAGGTTCAAAAACTTTTAGGATAATACTGATGAAAAGATTGACAGGCAGCCAGTAAAGGCTCACCCGTACTATTTCCTTAGCAAGCGGGTATGAACATTTGGGAAAGGTTGCGCTGGATGGCTGGAACCTCAAAGCTTGAAGGGGAAGAGGAGGAGGGAGGAACGTGCTGGAGGGTTGTTTTTTGTTCTTTGATCTTGCTGCTAAACACACACGTTTCTTGCAGCAACCCTTTTACTAATTTTGAAAATTCACCTCCTCCCCCCCCCCCC
>VZSC01018802.1:108597-132125 GCA_013398225.1 Steatornis caripensis
TCCCCCCCCCCCCCCCCCCCCCCCCAAGTTTTATACCCTCTCTGTCACATGAGGAACAATAAATTCATAAGCAGCAATGCCAATAGAAAGCAAATCAAAGTTTTTGAAGGCCAAGGTGCTCCATTCCTGAACAAACGCGTGCTTTTCCCCACACGTGCAAAGCATCTGCGGCTGAAACAGATCCTGGAGGAAGCTCAGGGGAGGAAACACAAACATTGCGAGTCGAAGCTGCAGAAGGAGAGGCTATTCTTCACAGAAGGTTACAAAACCTTTTCCTGCCCTTAAAAAAAAGAAAGCACACAGGACAAGAACAATACATACTCACTCGCTGTGCCTGCAAGTAAGCCTCACTCCAGAGACATTTTGCCCTGATGTGCCTTGCTTTGGCCTGTGCCTTGCTCTTGCCCCAGCCCTGAAGGCAAAGCCTGCCCTGGGAATCGTGACAAAAGGATTGCCAAATAAGTTTGGTTTGTTTTTAAATCCTAGCCTGGTTTTCCCAGGAAAAGAAGTTTAGTTGTCCATTTCCATGGACAACTCTCCCCCCTGGAACAGAGGCTAAGGGCTCCGTGTCCAGGGAGCAGCACATGGAACCCACACAGAGGGGAAGTGTTGAAAGCAGATAGGGGCAAAGCAGGCATAAGAAAAAGCCATAGTAACCATTACATGTAGAAGACGCTTTTTTGTGAATTAAATAAAACAAACACAAATCTTTAACAGCTTGTGGAGCGGAGAAAGAACAAAGTTGTCTACAATAGACTTGATTTTGCTTTTCTCTCAGCAGAGGCTAGAAACAGCAGTTCCTTGGGCAAGTTGCCACTGACACAGCCTCGTCAACATGAGACGGGTGGACCTGACCAGGTTGCATCAAACAAAGCAGTACTTGCACCACGAGCCACAAGTGCTCTGAAATAGCATCGTGTATTTGCTTTGGCAAGGAGGTTATACTAAACTTCAGGCTGTTCCACCTTAGGAGGGAAGAAACACTTCACGCAACGCAGGGGCACTGTGGGGTAGGTGTGAGTCTGACCCAGTGGCACAGTGCTACGGACAGTCCACCCAGCCCAGAGAAGCACCAAGTACCCCTAAGTAGGCAGGTACCAGTGTGATCTGCTGCTGGCATCCATCCAACTGCTGAGGCAGACGTCAGCGGTTTATCTCCCAATGCCTTTTTCTCCTACCAGAAGGTCAATGAGACAACATCCCATCAAGAGCTTGGTCCTAAGCCTGAGCCTACAGTAGGTCTCACACATCCACCTTCCAACCTCTTCCCCATTAAAACACAGTGCTAAGGGTTGAGCATTTGTCCCCGAGAAGCTTTGAGAGCTGGCAACAACCTAATGCCCGGAAAGCTGGAAAAGCACCACAAGCATGACAGCAGAAGATCAAACTGCACGAAAACATGAATTAGAAAGCTGTGTTGGGTATCACAATATCTGCTTTAGTTTTAAAGGAAATTTCACTATAGACAGGCACAATATTGATACAGATTTTGTGTGTGCACTTGTTACCTGACCACTAAACACTGCTAGGACCATTCAGTTCATCTAGTCTCTCTTCTATCCTAGGTCCCAAAATTATACCCAGGGCAGCTTCTTCAGCAAAAGCAGCTCTCTTTCTCTGAGGAGTAAATAAAAGCAGCTACAAAGTTAATTTAGATTACATAATCAGATTCCGGACTTCCCAGAGGATTTGCCCCTTTGCCAAAGTGTTGCTTTGCAAAACCTGAGCCAGTTTCAAGAGAAGCAGCTTCTAAACTAGCCACATACTTACCCAACACAAAGCTGTTTAAGTTATTAGAAAAGTATTTTAACAAGTGTCTCTCATTTTACTTGATTAGCAATTCATATCTTTTTTTTAAAAAAGTGCTTAGCCTCAGAATATATTTTTATACAGCTTTTGCTCTGAGAAATTTTTTTTCCTGGTGTATTTCCCCCAACAAAAACAGAGATTAAGACTGCATGAATATGCAGTGAGTAATGAACACATTATTAAGTTTCTTTAATGGTCAAGCCCTGTATGAAGAGAGTATTTGCTAGCAGCAAACATCAGTTCCCCTGCTCCCAAATCACTCACAAACATCGTCAGGGCTAGCAGGAAGACACATACGCTCTCAGAGACAGGTAACGAGTTAGAAACCTTCACTACAACATGGAAATTGCAGTTGCAACAACTCATCTCTGCTTCCTAGCTTCATGTCTCAGTGCAACATCATTTTGTGAGATGGTGCATTTGCCTTTTGCAGAAGAAAGATTCTTATCTCCTGTAGAGCAACAAGAACCAACCAGAGCAGTGCAGAGAGCTGAGCTGGCTGAGCACCACTTCCTTCTCATCCATCACACTACCCTCCCTCCCCATGCCTACAGGCTTTTTTATTCTTTTTAATTATTACTATTATTTTTTTTAATTTCTAACATGCTTCTTTCCAAACTAGAAAAGCCTCTTGTGTAGCACCAAGGAGGCCCAGAGCAGGCCACTGTCTATGCCAGGCCAGAGAGTCCCAGCTCAAAGGAGCTCTTCACAGTCTCCTCTCCCTTGGCTTTTTGCAGCCCAGGCAGTTCAAGAGATACAAAAAAGGAAGGACACATTTTAAGCACACTTGATTTAAAGTAAATAAACACAATCTTTCCTGCTTTAGGTTATTAACAGNTGTAGCACCAAGATGGCCCAGAGCAGGCCACTGTCTATGCCAGGCCAGAGAGTCCCAGCTCAAAGGAGCTCTTCACAGTCTCCTCTCCCTTGGCTTTTTGCAGCCCAGGCAGTTCAAGAGATACAAAAAAGGAAGGACACATTTTAAGCACACTTGATTTAAAGTAAATAAACACAATCTTTCCTGCTTTAGGTTATTAACAGACTTTAAGATCCAGAAAAAATGAGATCAAATCTCAACATTTAACCAGAGCAAGAGTTGCCATTGCTGTGTTTACGAAATCCTACCCAGCAAAATGCTCTCGTCCTTGGCTCAGCTCTTCTCTTCAAAACTTCAACTTAAAGAGAATTAAAAGGTCAAGAAAAAACACACGTAGATGCCATTAATGCAAAGTTAGAAAGGACAAAACTCANGATGAGATCAAATCTCAACATTTAACCAGCGCAAGAGTTGCCATTGCTGTGTTTACAAAATCCTACCCAGCAAAATGCTCTCGTCCTTGGCTCAGCTCTTCTCTTCAAAACTTCAACTTAAAGAGAATTAAAAGGTCAAGAAAAAACACACGTAGATGCCATTAATGCAAAGTTAGAAAGGACAAAACTCAGCGATGCAATCTTGGAAGTGCTGCCACAGAGGCAGGGCAGCTGGTCAAGTAACCAAGGGACAGATACATTGCAGTTTATCGTGTGTAAGGCAGTGAAGGCAGAAAACAGAGTGACCACCACATGGGCAAGTCTGAAGTTACTGCTCCTGCAGCTTTCATCTATGCACTTTTTAAATTAAGTTTAGTTTGTTCTTGTGAAAATATCCAAAACCTTACACAGTACTATTAGATTAAGTAGCATTTCAGGTGCTAAAATGCAGCGTACTAGCAACAGAAAAAAGTGGCAAGCAATAGCTAAAATGTGAAATGCAGCTTTTCAAAATTTTAGTTCCACTTTGCCAAACGGCAGTGTAACAATCGGTTTCTTCTGCATTTATTCAGCAGCATTTATTCACGGGGCCAACTTGAGGTTGGTTCGCAAAACGGAGTTAACACCCCAGAGAGGCAAACCCAATGTGCTTTAATAATTAGTACGCGTAAGATGCTTGCCTAGCAAACAATTTCCATCGGTTGCGAGCTGTCCCAAGCCGCACGTACCACTGCCACNGCTTTGCCAAACGGCAGTGTAACGATCGGTTTCTTCTGCATTTATTCAGCAGCATTTATCCATGGGGCCAACTTGAGGTTGGTTCGCAAAACGGAGTTAACACCCCAGAGAGGCAAACCCAATGTGCTTTAATAATTAGTACGCGTAAGATGCTTGCCTAGCAAACAATTTCCATCGGTTGCGAGCTGTCCCAAGCCGCACGTACCACTGCCACGCTGCATGCTGATAGGAAGGAGAGAGCAGTCTGCCCACGAGAGGGAGATAGCAGACCAGCAATAGTAAAGCCGTCTGCTGTGTCGCAGGTGCACACTGCCGGGCTGCTCCAGCCCCAGGCTCAGAGGTGTCCGCCCATCCCTCCCCTACACCGCACGGTAGGAAGGATCCTGCGGGGGGTGGAAGGGGAAGAGCAGAAGGGGGCTGAAGGGGCAAAGCAGCAGCTTGGAGAGTAACGAATTACCCCGTGGACTTGCTTGCTTCGAACTTCCGAAACTGGGCAAAACCGGAGCAGGCGGACACAAAACTGGCTCAAAGCATCTGGTTATTGGTTAGGTGCTGTTCTGAGCATTTGGTCTAGCAAAAGCAATTTTGATTATGTTGAAGGCAGGCAAAAAGGAGGTGTTTGAGCTATGGCCGGTGAAAATCATCTGCAGTAGTAGCCCAAAGAGGAGGCCAGGTGCTGCTGCAGGGCTGTTAATATCAAATACTCCTGACTGATAAAGTGAAAGATACTAAAGAATGAGCATCTATTTTTGAGCATTTCCTTACTGGAGTGGCCCCAATGCTCTGTAACAGAGGTCCTAGCACAGAAACTGTCTATGCTCCATAGGTGAGACCGGGGACACTTACTAGCATTGCTTGCTGTCTGATGGGAGGTACTTTGTCACAAGCAGCCAGCTTGACCTTGTTCTAGAAATAACGGTGACATTCTGTTGGTCACGTGAGGACCTTGACACCCCCTGACAGCCAGCAAATTCAGGCTCCCATGCCTCAGCAAGCACCTGGGCTACATCTGCAGCACAGACCTGAGAGGAGCCAGTGCCAGAGGCCGCATCCTGACCACCTGCTCTGGTGTGAGAATCCAAGCAGGGGTTCAGCTGCAGTGCTCATTTCTGAGGCCTAATCACACAGATGAGCAGAAACCAAACCACAGCTTGCCCATAGGCTAGCAGGCCCATTAGCAAATGCTGCTTGTGTTTGCCATGATTTTCCCCACGCCAGCACAGCATTCCCCAGCAGCGGGAGCAAGCTGGCTGCTCCTGCCCAGCTCTGCCGTTGCACCTGCACTTGTGTGTATGACAAGTCAAGAGATTCGCTCCCAGCAGTACCTGCAGACCTGTTGGCACATCCCACACGGGATTCACTCCCCAGCCTTGGGACACAGCCAGGATATTTTCCTCCTCCCACACCAGCTTGTGCTCCCATATTGATAAACATTCTTTGGAACCACTCTGATGGCAGAGGCAAGAACAGAACATGCACGAAGACTCTGCCACAGCAGGACAAGAACATGCTGCACCAAGAAAAAAGAAAAAAAAAGATATTTAAAGATCAGCCATGTGACTTTTCATTTGGAAGATGTTTCTCGAGGTCCGGGTAGTGCCAGTACATGGAATATGTCATGCTCACATCAAAAACGGAGAGAGATAGGGTAAACACAGCCCAGACAGTGGCACAGACTACACGCATCAGGAGGGTCTCCGTCTCTCACAAAGGTATTCTGCGGCTGCCTGAAGCCCAACTGCAGAGTTGCACATGGACACTGACATAATTGGTGTTCCCAGGCAGGAAGATGGGATTTCAGGCTGGGGAATCCTTATTTAGGGCTAGCTAACCTCCAGCTTTCTTACCTCAGGATCAGCTTTTCAGCTCTAAGTACTGTTCCCACGGTTACTGCCTTAACTTCTTCAACTCTAAACACTTGTTAAGTGCCACCCAAACCCTACAGAAAGTCACCGCAAGAGAAAGAGAAAAGAAAAAAAAGAAAAAAGTTGATTCTTTGCAAAACATTTCAGGGTGATGCAGTCTGCAGAAGGAGATCCCTGCATGAGGTCTATTCTCCAAACCCTGATTTCAGTCCAGATCGCTTCCCTGTAGCAATGCACTAGAAAGTAGCATGGATGTTGTTGCAGGCAGAGAGAACAGGTTGAGCCTGGCAGCACACGTCTGTACGCTTAGGGGGACCGTCTCAGTAGCACACCAGAACCCATCCCAGAGGGACAGAGGAAGAACTAAAGCAGAGAAGAAAGTCTCTCTCAGAGTCTTTGAATTTCTCTTTAAAAAAAAAAGTTGTGTGCAATACTTTTCTGCACTAATTTCAGAAGTTCAAGGGGTAAATGCACATTTCAATGACAAATTCCTATGTTAACTGGGACCACTACAACCACATGAATCAGAGTTGAAATAAAACCGAGGAGGAGTATAACAACCATTTGATATCAAGTTTGTCAAAGTGAATTAGACTGTACTGACGGCCTTTCTGAGCATGGACTTTNGTAAAAGCACATTTCAATGACAAATTCCTATGTTAACTGGGACCACTACAACCACATGAATCAGAGTTGAAATAAAACCGAGGAGGAGTATAACAACCATTTGATATCAAGTTTGTCAAAGTGAATTAGACTGTACTGACGGCCTTTCTGAGCATGGACTTTGTGAATGTCATCAGCCAAGCTTCACTAGTGCAAATTCCTACAAGGAGTAAGAGAAAGGTGCACCCCATAACTTGGCTGCCTGCTGAAGCCAACTTGTGAAGCTCTCAACAAACTGCAGATGAAGCGTGCCTTATTTAATTACTCAACAGCAGAAATTTAACAAAAAAGAAAGGCATGCCTTAAACTGACAAATTAGCAGGCTGAGGGAATGCTGTCATCTATTCACCAGAAAAAAAAAAGGCAAGTCAAAATTAGAAGTTAGTTTTGTTTGCTGTCACTGGTCGGTTTAAAACACAAGTTTAGTCTTCTGACAGGCAATTTTTCAAGGGCTGTTTAATTGCTACCATTTTTTGGCAGTCAGTGTATTTGCAGAATTCCCTGACAACGGCTCTGCAGTTTCAAGAAGCTAGCGCTTTCAAGATGAACACCATTCCTCACCTACATAGAAAAATGTGCTTGTAAGCAAAAAAAATACATAGAGGAGAGACTGCTGCATGTCCAGTTGCCAAAGTTCGTCTCTTTTTACTCACCCTAGAATGGAAGGTGTCACTAGCCTTATAGTCAAGTTAATGTCCAGTTGCTGGGTATTTTTAGTACGCTAAAAAATAACCCTAGCTTAGGTAAATCATGCTTACTCTCATTAATTTTATGTTAACACCTGAAGCATGAAAACCCCAGTGACACTGGGTCAATACTCTTTACACACTGTAGAAAGAGATCACTATACTCACAACAAATAATCCACTCAGAGATATAAGAAAAAGTCTGTAAATAGAAGATGTCAAAAAGTTACAGGACTCATTTTCTCAAGTTTCCTGACTGAGTCCTCCCGTTCCACCTACACGTCTCACCCTAAGCCTGGATTTCCCCCTTTCCTCTGCACAGATCCCCAAGCTCCAGCCCTGCAAGCATCCTGGCAGCAGCTGCACAGCAGCTGAAGCACCCACAAAAAAGGTGACAGATTCTCTGGCTGCCAACAGCATAAGAGAAGCGTGCATCCAGCCCGTGACTATTTTGTGGGGTTTTTTGGTTGGGTTTTCTGAGAGTTTGCATGTGTCCGAACCAAAGGAACAGGAAGAAGCCAGAAGTTTCCACTCGCCCCGACGGTAAGACTGCATTTCATTTTGTAGAGACAAAAATTAACTACAGGAAATGCAAAATCCTATTGCTGGGGTGAGTGGAAATTTCTGTCTTTTCCCTCCCACCCACCATAGTCAATGTGTATCTGGGCAAAAAAGTGGCAGATGATGGAAACTCATATGAGTCATCCATATATTAGTAAGAGAAGGGCAACCAGAACGCATAGCTATCCCGGGTTACAAGTACTACAATTGCATCTCACGCAGACCACATGCCTTCTGTCATAAACTCAGGCAGAAAATACAGCAGGGGACAGTGCTTCTAGTGTATTGAAACAGAAGTTTTCATGGGGGCAGTTCTCAGAATGATTAAAGTTTCACAATTACTATTGCATTAAGGCGAAGGATGGCAAAACACATCAAGAATTAAGTTGCACACATTCAGTACAGTGCCCAGAACCCAGCTCAGCAAGACAAAATCTTTTGCAAAACAGTGCCAGTGACTGTGCAGGGTAACTAGTGGCAGCCACCTTGAATCTAAACCAACGTGGAATTCATTGAGTCAAGCTGAAGTTAAGACAAGCTACCAGCCAGTTTCAGCTTCTCTTAAAGAAACCTCCTCTTCTGGGAGGCATCAGAGTTCTCTGACACTGTATTTTCAATGGCAGGCAGAGCCTCCAGGTGCCAACTACCAGCCAGTTCCCCTTCCCTGGGGATACCCCTTCCTCCCCAGCGCCGGCAGGTTGAGCAGCAGCCAGCCTCACCACTGCCTCCCTGTTACCAGGAAAGGCAGAAGAATAAATCTTTTCTCCACCCCAGAGGCAAGAGATGCATGCAGCAAGGCTCATGAAGACTTTACCTTTCCAGACCACAGGCTTCTGGACAGAAGCAATCATTAGTTAAAACACTAGCAAGCACCAAGACCACACTGCAGCAAGCTGCCCTTCTGCAGAGTGAGGCACAGGGCAGCCACTGGGGCCAAGCTTCAGGCTCTCCTGGCCATCCCACCACAGGAATAAGGCCAAGCAGCAGCCCTACCCCAGGAGGGCACAATGAAAAAAGACCTCACCAGCCCACAGCAACACGTTCCTCCCAGCACCATCAGTCCCACAGCATAACGCCAGCCCAGGAGCCCCTCCACACCTACCCACAAGCTCCATGCTAGCTGCTCCCAAGATAAAGGGCAGACACACCGTTATCCTGCACACCCCAAACATATCTGCAGTTCCCTCCCTTCCCCAGCAGCGAATCAGCCTCCCACACAACCAGCTGGCTCCGCCTGCTCCAAAAGCCCCACCTGTGCCCACCCAAACTCGCTTCACCTGCCTGCTCTGCCCCCTCCCCACAGAGGCAGGCCAGCCAAGTTGCGTGAGCGCCACTTGCGCGCCAGCTCCGTGAGCCTAATGCAGCCCAATTTCTGCAGCGCCATAAGGCCTTTCGTAATGCATCGTGAGTTGTCCAGCTTGAACGCAAGTCCCCGCACAAGTAGCAAGGGATCCTAGGTCACAAATATGAACAAACAGGCAGATCTTGTTCATGAGCTGCTAAATGTTCCGGTTTCCTTTCTGAGTGTCCTGTTAGGCTTCTCCAGGCTTTTCCCCGTTCGGCGAGTGGGTTTTTTTCCAGGTTGCCTGTGTAAACCGCAATACTCTCCCCATACTGACCTACATAACTTGGGCCTTGAATGACACTCCAAGGAGAAGTCGCTTAACAATATTGAGAGAGCTCAAGTGCTGCAAAGATGACACACTCCATCTTGCTTTAGCCTCTGCCGACGGCAAGGACTGGAGAAGCCCACAGCCCGTGTGAACGGAGAGAGGAGGGAGAGAAGTGGGCTTGCTGTGCCATTAGAGAGTGACGGAAATTAAGCCTAATACAGGGTTTCTTTTGCAAACATTCATTAGGCTGCTTCATTTCTCACTGAGGAGGAGGAGGACAACGTATAATGTGCAGGCATAGGCGGAAAAGCTAATAGGAGCTAAGGCTTGGGAATGGTCACCTCTAAAATGCCAACGGGGCTCGAGCAGGTGAGTGTACTTGAGCTCAGGGAATAAACACATCGTTTCACTTCCAGAATTTGAGGCCTTGAAATCCCGACCCAGCAGCAAACATTTATTCCTCAGCTCAGGCCTGGTGTTGCACGTTTAACAAACAGCAGATGTCGGGGTGTGTTTTACAAGGCAGGGGAAAGAAGCTGCTTGAGCAAGGCCAAGGCTCCCAGAGATGTGATCACAAGTGACAGACTTTGGGAGGTTCATCTTCCAGAAGAAACGGCTTCACTACAAAGTTTGAAAGAAAGAATAATAAAGGATAGGGATGGAAATGGAAGCTGGTATGACCTGTGGCTTTATTGTTACCTGCCCTCAGTTGAAGCACTGAGATGTCACGACTCCTCTCTCTGAACCTCCCATGCCACTGACAGGGCCAAGGACAATCTGCAGAGCTTTATGGAGCAGCCTTATAGAAATGTATCTCATTTCCCATTTCATCATCCCCAACACCATTTCTCCCTGCCAGCTCTGGCCCTCGCAGGCAGCTGCCAGNGTTCTCACTGAGGAGGAAGAGGAGGACAACGTATAATGGTGCAGGCATAGGCGGAAAAGCTAATAGGAGCTAAGGCTTGGGAATGGTCACCTCTAAAATGCCAACGGGGCTCGAGCAGGTGAGTGTACTTGAGCTCAGGGAATAAACACATCATTTCTCTTCCAGAATTTGAGGCCTTGAAATCCCGACCCAGCAGCAAACATTTATTCCTCAGCTCAGGCCTGGTGTTGCACGTTTAACAAACAGCAGATGTCGGGGTGTGTTTTACAAGGCAGGGGAAAGAAGCTGCTTGAGCAAGGCCAAGGCTCCCAGAGATGTGATCACAAGTGACAGACTTTGGGAGGTTCATCTTCCAGAAGAAACGGCTTCACTACAAAGTTTGAAAGAAAGAATAATAAAGGATAGGGATGGAAATGGAAGCTGGTATGACCTGTGGCTTTATTGTTACCTGCCCTCAGTTGAAGCACTGAGATGTCACGACTCCTCTCTCTGAACCTCCCATGCCACTGACAGGGCCAAGGACAATCTGCAGAGCTTTATGGAGCAGCCTTATAGAAATGTATCTCATTTCCCATTTCATCATCCCCAACACCATTTCTCCCTGCCAGCTCTGGCCCTCGCAGGCAGCTGCCAGCGGGGCACCTGCTGTCCCCATCTGCACGGGGCCGAGACTGTCCTCTAAAATCACAAATGCAGAATAGCAAGCGACTTGCAAGTCTGTAGACTAGGTAAGGGCATAGCTATTGGGGAGTGGCTGGCTTAGAGAAAGGCTGCTAGCAGAGGACTTGGACCAGTCTTGGTTTAGCACTTTCATTTATGACTTAGTCCAAAAATGAAGAGATCATTGATGAAATCTGCTGGAGGTGTGACACTGAGAGACGTCATTAGTGCAAAGCAAAATGGAAATACCTCACAGGACAAACTAGACAATTGGGGAGCAATGAAAGTGGAATAAAGCTGACTGAGACAAGGGCAAAGTCGTAGTCAAGAGACTAATAATAATACTTTCTGCCAAAAAATGGGAGTTCATCAGCAAAAAATAGCCAAAGAAGGACTTGGATCACCATGACCACTCAACCATTGATGTAACGCTAGATAATGAAAATGTGGGTTTCAAAGTTACCAAAATGGCTAGTTTCAGTGCAGAAGAGAAGCAGCACACCATCGCATAAGCTCTTCTGCAAGCCCGTGCATTATCCACACACACTCATGCTCCTCCTTTCATCGAGCCACACAGGCACAGAGAGTCAGCAGCAGAGGGAAAGCTACCCAAGAAGTAGAAAGGGTTTTTATAACCTATCAAAAGACAGGCAGAGAAATCGCTGCCTAACAATACCTATCAGCTTAAACACTACCAAGGGAGAAGAATTATTTAAGCTGGAAATAGGTTTTGGCTCAAGAACAGATAGTCATAAGACGATTATAGATAAATTTCAGTTGGCAATTAAAAGATAGCTCCTAAGCACTGAGAAACAGTGGGACTGTGACAGTCTCCCAACAACAGAAGCAGCACCCCTTGCCACAGGTACACACAAAAACCTCCCCAAAATCTCACCAACTGCCTTTGAGACAAACCCTGGTGCTTGCCTAAAAGGTCTCGGTGAAGGGATTGTCTGTAATTAAGGAACTGGATTCAGGAGACCCATTCCGACTCTGTGCAGTATGGGTCCGGCAATTGCATATCATGGAGGAATTATTGGCACTGATGGACTGACCGAGGCAGTTAATTAGTTTACTAACATCAAGAACAGTAACCTACTTTTGTAGCACAGCAAGACTGGGAGAGGAGAGGGAAAGGCGAGAAAAAAGCCGCAAGCTGCTTGCCCAGCAAGTACAGACAGCTATCGATGGGAGGGTGCTAACTCCTCTGGTCACATACCCACAGCACCACCCCAGTGGTGCCTTGAGAAACAGGGCTCAGAGACTCATCAGGAGTGCAGCACCAAAAGCATATTAAAAATGCACCGTTCATAAAAAGAGGGGGAAAAGCACCTTGATTGGCTTGAAATTTGAATTGTAGTGAGCTATGTTATCATATGGGGGATATGCAGTATATGTAAGCCCCAATGCACTGCTGTTTGCTTCACACTCACTCAAGGCTGCAGCGAGCCAACATCCACCTCTGGGAAAATATCGCTGGGAATGGGCTTTGGCACCCACCCTGCTCCTATTGGCACTTGGGATGTGATAAACATAAATATAAGGCAACACTTTAGCTAACAAAGACTCTCTGTGTGGATGCTTCACTGTTGTTCCCAGGAACAAAACTAGCTGTGTCAGCTTGGAGGAGCAAGGGGTGCAGATGAATACAAAGGACAGAAGGACAAATTTTGTGAGTGGAAAAGCACTGGTGTATCCAGGACAAGATCCCTGAGAAGTCCTGTGGCTTCTCTGTGTGCAAAAGCAACTGCTCTAGCCAGCCATAAAACCTTGGACTTTAAAGCCCACCATGTCCAGATCCTTGATATCACAGTGGTGTGCGCAGCAGCAGAACCCAGGGTTGGGTTTATTCTTATCTTCTCAAGGAATTTTTCACGTTGTCAGAAATAAAGGCATCTGTAAGATGCACTGTGAGAAGTACTGAAACTGCACCATGCACTGCTCAGACTGGCTCCCTTGTTTTCGTTATCTCTGTTTCCGAAGGCACAGAAATACAGGAGCAGCTAAAGCCAGACTCTCTGAAGAGGAAATTATTTTGTCCACAGATCTAAGCCCCTGGAATGGGTCTGTGTGTGATTCAAAAAATATGTATTTTTCTGCTTATTGTCTTCCTTACACCTGCCTAAGAATATGTGTGGGGATTTAATTTTTTTTATTTTTAATTTTAGTTATTTTTTATTTTAATTATGTTTACAGCTTGGGCTACTGACATCAGTGATGGAGTACATTAAAGTGTATTATCTCACTTAACTCACAAACCTAACCTACATGACGGGGAAGAGTCAGGCTGGAGACCTGTGTGGGAAGTGTAGGAAGACCCAGTCTCACATTTTACTCCTGCATGGGACTGAGTATTCACATGGCTTTTGCCATTCTGCGCAATAGGGCTGAGGGGTCTACAGAGATTTTTGCAGCTGGCAACTATTCATTACCCAAAGGAAAATAAAGAAAGGAAAAAAGCATTAACATGCTGAGATGGTTAACAATACAGGTTTCCTAAGAGTCCTGAGCATCTGCTGATGCCTTAGTTCCTGAGCATTTGGACCTCTCCCAGCCTTGCAGTCATCTCTAGCCCCAGTGCTTGTCTGGTGTACAGCACAGTGACGGGAACGGCCAAGAGCCATGGTGGAGTCGGTGCAGGGAAACTGCAGAGCCCCTCTCACCGGTGGGCCGGCCGAGGCAAACAGTCTCACGCCAGCCTTCCTCAGTGCTTGGAAATGTTGGGTACATTTGTGCCTCCGCCTCGCCTCCGCCACCAGCCCCAGGGGTGCAGCGGCGGGGCACCTGGGGCGGGAGCGCAGCATGGTGCTGCTGTTGTGAGCCCACGGGTGAGAAAAGCCTTTCCAGATGAGTCACACAAAGTCCACATGGTTTTCATGCTGGCTTGAGTGTTTGTAGCGTCATCTGGGTCTCACTGCCCAGCTCCTCCAGCAGCTTCAACCCTGACGGTATTTGTAAGGTGAGTCTGAGGTGCCTTTGTTGGCTGCTTGGCCACACGAGCCCAGTCACAGAAAAAACACAGTTCGGGAAGAAGATGGTGGCAGAGCAGGTGTGAAAAGATAGATGTTGAAATGCTCAGTCTGCTTTAAAGCAGCATGCAACTTGCATTCAATGGCATGAAAGGTTTCAGTTTCTTGAAGTTGAAAGTATGGGAGGGAAAGAAAAAACCCACACCAAAAAAGCCGATTAGTTAAGATCCCTCTGATACCAGCACTGAGCTGCCTGGAGATGCACAATGCTGCATCTGCGAAGGCCGTGTGCGTGTGTGTGTGTGTGCGTGCTTATTCTTCAGGCTCCAAAACCTTTTAAAGGTAATTAATTTATTTTAATGGTAATCTGCTTTTGGCTCAAGACCTAGAACAAGTACGCAAGTATTAACCAGCAGAGAAGTTACTCGCATGACATTGCCAAGGTTGCTCGCCAGGCACAACAGTTCTCTCCCACTAAGAACTGAACTCTTTCAGGACCCAGAGTTCAGCTCCCAGGTTAGTAGTACCACATGGTGTTCCAAGCATCAGAAAGTTCCTGGCAGCTTTAACTGCACATCAAAACGGTGTCACGGAGGCCTCCAAAGCTACAGCAGGAAATGGGGGCCGTGCTGCTCCGCTTCACAGACAGAAAGCTCTAGCTGCCGGCAGGTTAGTTCAGCAAGCCCCAGGCATGGACATAGCAATCATTTTTTCAGTACAAGCTCTGCAAGTACCTGAGAAACAGCTGACTTCTGTGCTGGGCAGCAGCTGTGGGCTGTCCTCCACACAAACTTTTTTGGAGCAAAGACAGCCCCACAGTGGGCTGCCTGCCAGGGGCCATGCAAAGGGACATCTTGCAGCCCTGGACCTAGCACCTCTCTCACGCTTTATGGGTCCCTTTCACTGCACAGCACGCTGATCGTCCTCTTCCCCTGACATGCCAGCTTTGAGGGCAGAGCTCTGGGGCAAAGGATAAAGCTGGTCCCCTCCACGATGTGAGCTGGGCTCCGCCACTGACCATGTCAGCTCTCAGAAGTGATGTTTGTGTGCTCAGCTACACGCCCAGTTGCTGTAGCGCTAGCTCAGCCTACAACTTAGACTCTTTCAGTAGCCAAGTATACCAGGCATTTATTACTGGGGGGGTGGTGGTATTCAGAAACACACTTGAAAATCTGGTTATCAAGGTAGAACACAGCAGCTGCCATGCTTGCATCCAGCTCCAGCATCTTCCCTACAAATAGGGTACACTATGGGAAAAGAGCTTTCACCCAACAGTTGCAGCCTCCACCTCTGACCACCAGTCAGTCAAGGATTTACCAAAACAAGGCAGAAACAGGGAGGGAGGGGAACCGGGAGGAGAGGCGGGTGAGAAGAATGTAGCAGGATCCATTTGTGAAAGTGCTCCGTGGAAGGTCAATATCCTGTAGGTTCAATATGTCTGATGTGCATTTCTTTCATCTTCCCCATTACCCCCCACGAAATGAAAATTAAGCACTGAGTTTATTTAAGAATGTTTACTCTTTTTTTTCAATTTAAATTATACTTCCGAAATACAAGTTAAAAAAAAAACTCACAATGAAATATGTGGCTAATTTCTACAAAATAGTCTAAATAATAATGCACTTACATCATTTACACAATTTACCTTCACAATAAAATAGGAGCGCTTAGATCAATATTTACATATTGACAGAGAACGTAATCGTGAAGCCACCTGCTTCTGGTGCTGTCTCCTGCCAGAGTACCTCCACAAGACCACAGCCTGCCGCTGCACACAACTCCTTCTGCAGGGAGAAAGCCCTGCCAAAGTCTTTCTAGGTGCAGGGACCTGCCCGTGGGGTGCCAAAGAGACCAAAACGGCAGCAAATACTTGCTTTTTCATCTTAAAGCTGCCTCTGTAGCACATAAGCACACATCAGTGAGTTATTTAAGGAATTCCCTGATACAGAATTTTGCTTTGCTATATTAGGCACTTCATTATAAAAGTTATTTATTATGGCTTATGCAAAACAATTCACTTTCCTCAGGATATGTACTTGCCAGAGTCAGTGGAAGAAAGAGACATGTCCAAGGGCACACTTTGAGTCAATGTTTTGGGTTAGCCTGCATTAGAAATTTAGATCATATTACTTAATCTTACTTAATTACCTGATCTTTCCAGCAAGGCAAGCAGTGTATTTTAAAGCTTGGTATATCTGCGCTTTTCCCCCAAATTATTGGTAACTAGAGCTTTCCCTCTTACAATAAGTTGACTACTTACATCCATGCTGTTCAGTATGCCATTGGGTGACATATCCCCCATATGATTGTCTTACGAGTACACCATAAATTGAGGGATTATTTACATATCTTAACATGTAGAAAATAAAGTAGTAACTTACCAAATAATAAATATAGATCAACAGAGTAAAATATTGAAATAAAATAAATTAGAATGATTCTCCATCTGTTGAATTCCCTCTCTTAAGGCTTGAGCCAGAGACCATTTAAAAAAGGAAAAAAAAAAGCGATGTTTTTTCAATGGCTCAAAAATGCTTTGGATAGGGCTCCTTATTAGACACTGGCTGTTTGAAATGAGATGTTTAGCTAAGCTGACAGGTATTTAAAATCTGTATGATCAAACAGCAAAACTTACCTCTAAAAGGAGTCTTTTGGGTAAAGCAATTTAGACCAAACATTAATATTGCATTCATTAGGAAGAAGATAGTTCTTGCAGATTGTCTCGACTTCAATTCAGCAGCAAGGAAATAAGCATACAGTTAAGAACACAACGTATTTGTGAGGCAAATACGTGTTAGTGCACATGATTTTCCAAAAACTTCACTCCTCAGCTACATTTGTGCATATTTCAGAATGCTTCTAACTAGGCGGTTAATAAGAGTCTTCTCATGACTACAGCTAAGTTTGCTGTTAAAAATATTAACTGAAAAACAGTTGGGAGTAACTTAACAATGCCAAACTTCAGGTGCAAATACATCAGAGCACTGAGAAATTTGGAATCTAAGTAAAAATCTTAAAACTTAGGTCTATCAAACTTAAAATTAAAAAAAAAGAAAAAATATTAAAAGCAGTGAATCTGCTCTCAGAATTGCACGCTCACCAGGTTTGTAAACTCTACATGAAGTCGATGCACTGTTCGCTACAAGAGGTATAATGTAGGTGCTCCATGCAAAGCAGTGCAGATGCTTTATCTGTAATTTACTTGATGTCTCCTCCTTTCTCTTCCTTGAGGATTAAGCATTTAAAGTAATTTGGTAGCCAAAAAGTCTGTCTTACAGGAAAAGGTCTGGGTTTTACATGGAAGGGGGGGTGACAGGTGTCCACGTGGATGCTAGCCTGGCATGTGCAGAGGCATCGTACTGGCTTTCGGGCAGGTCCGCGGGTGCCCCACCGTCGTACAGCGGGGAGGTGGAGGAGGCGGCGGTGACTGGGTGCGGAAGAGCAGTGTAGTGCGCTGGAGAGCCACGCAGGAACTGGGAGCTCAGGCCGTTGGACATCCCGCTCGACTGAGACACCGGTGTGATGGTGCTGTTACTCACAGACCACAAGTTAGGATACTGGCTGAAAGAGGGAAAGTGATAAATAAAATAGGTTATTAGTGACTCTAGTGCCCGCCGGCAGGTGTTCAGGTCACAACACAGCTCCCAGGCTGGACTCGTTTGCTGGAGACATTGAAATTCTTTAGGAAGCTCCCAGCCACTGCGAGGTAGGAAGGACCCCCCAGGCAGGAGGTCACATTCATAGCACCCCACCAATAAATCTAACCTCCCCACGTTCCCAACAGCAGGTCCAGCACTGGGTATACTAGCAAATTTTAGAGCCAATCTGAGGAATGAACAGGCTGGCCTGAAAAACGCAGAGGTTTGAGAGCTGATTCCTGAGCCATGCCATACCCTTTCCTCAAGGGAAAGCCACGTGATGGAGGTGGCTGGACACAGCAGCTGTTGGACCCAGACAGGTTTGAATCCACTGCCATGAGTCTGTCCAAGCTCTAGTCCCTCCTGAGTGCCTCTGTAGTCCGAGAGGGACAGATGCCTGCAGGCAGCAATTCAGCCCTCCTAGGACCTTGTTCATCATCTCATGTTGGAAGGGGAAGAAGTAGATGAATGGCTGCAGATTGCACGGATACTACAGAAAGGGCTGCTTAAAAGGAAAAAAAAAAAAAGCCATGTCACAGCACTACAGCCTCCACTCTTTCTATCCTCCAGGTATGTATATACATGCACATGTACGTGTAAATACACACACAGGAATTAAAAGAAACAAGCTGATTCAGGAGAAACACTACAAGAAAAAGTTCAGTCCTGCTGTGTAATACTACACAGTGTTTTCTACCTAGTGATCCCAAGCGGTTTAGCAAAAAAAGATAAATATTATTCTTAATTTACAAATAGGGTCTTTATGGTCTCCCCAAAAGGGATGGCAGAAATGCCTTCCTTGAGGTCCCCACAGTTCCAGTTCTACTGGTTTTAGCCACTGGACAGCTCTTACTGTAGCAACTGAAACTCAGTGGGCTTTGCAACTTTCCAAATATGCATCCCGGGGGCCAGATACAGAAAAAGTGCTAGGAGGACCTGTTCACTTCATTAACATATGCTCAGGACTAAATTGACATTCAGTAATATGGTTATTTTATACTGGGTAGTAGTACATACTTGGATTAATAGCTAAGTGTCTATGTGCATGGTTCGAATAAAAATGCTTTCCGCAGAGTGGCAGATCTGAATTGCCAAGGAAGATGCCCAAACCTCAGTCCTCTGTGGTTAATAGCAAAGATTTTACCACCTTATCTGTATTTCTTTGAATTTGCAAGATTAGCTCCAAGGGACTGACTGTAAACTAAATCTCTCCTAAAGGAACCAATAGTTTAATTAAAAGTACAGAGAGGAGAAAAGATACATTCATAGGATCACAAAATGGCAAAGGTTTTCACGAAGTGTACAATCCCATGCTATGCTGGCTTCTGTGGCAACGCTCAGCTAAAGAATTACTGCCTCAACTGCTTGCTCTGCCTCCACAGTATGGTTCACTGCCCCTTCATTTGTAGCAGAACAAGGGTTTGTGGAGATGGATGGGAAAGCGGTGGCTGGCTAAAATGACAAAGATCAAAAATCAACTTTTTAAACACCATTTTGGATAAAATAGCATCCTCAAATTCAATGGCTATTTGTCTAAGCCATTTGCAATCCTTCATCTATCAAATATTGCTGTCTCAAGTATCTACATTTCCAAAATCAAAACATAAAAAAAAATGTTTTATGTGTTTCTTCAATCTTTTTCTTGAAATAGTCCTTCTCAGCACACCACCACCGATGGGCAATGAGTTGCACAAGGCCATAAGGATTTCTGCTTTTCTTGTGACTCTTTACCTCCTTTTTCAGCCTTCTCTTCCTAGAAAGTACCAATATAGCAATTTGAGGGCTGCTGAGGGATGGGGGTCCTACCTGGAGCTGGTAGCTGTGCCAGTGCTGTGACTCATGGGCAGCATCGTCGTGTGCGGGGGAACTCCTAGAGAAGACCAGTTATCATGGGACTGCAGCATGGAAAGGCAGGCAGAGGAGTTATCGGCATAGGCTGCTGAGAAAGCAAGCAAGCACTTAAACACACTAGAATCAGACCAAATAACAATCTTGTAGTCAAATGTAAAGCATAGCTTTAAAACACCCTCCCCATTACTGCCTTGCAAAAAGACAAACTTTACACACACACACACAGAAAAATGAAGTCAGCTACCGGCTGTGTCAAATTTACACTTTTACTGGCACACCCCTGCTGATGTGTTTTTTTGCTCAACTTAAAACTTCCAAGTCTTATTTCTATGAAGGACCTGCAGGCAAAAAGCTGTCTTCAAACCACCTGCTAATTCAGCCCATGCTTCCTTAGTCGGTCAGTGGGAAGAGGCAGGCTCCTTCCTTATGCTATCCCAATCACTCTTCCAGGGCAACTTCTTTATCTCCATCATCTACACACGCAGTAACAGTCTGGCAGCCCCAGATAACAAGCATATCACTGGATCACACATCCCAGCTTTGAGCTGAGCATGCCACCACGGGCTCCAAAGTCCACCTTAGGTACCACCAGGAGTGATAGGATGGGACTTAAACTACTTGGCTTGTCACCAAAACTGGCCCAACACAGCAGAGGCACTAGGAAGCTATAAAGGAATCCCATACAGCCATCCACAGCGAGAAACGCGTTGCTGCGGCAGCTGGCTACAGGCAGAAGAGATTCCTTGCTGAGGACCGGGGAACGAGAAGGAACACGGGAGGTGTTTTGTTCTTTTATTTTGTTTCAAGTCACAAAACTTGCATAAAATTCCCAAGATGCAGGAAAAGTCCACAGGATGCTGGTTTTCCACTTTAAAATGGACTACAAAGCTACATACAAGATTGGTCAGGCTGCATCTAGAAGCCTGTGTATTACTTCACAGTTCAAGATTTTTTTTTTTTTTTAAAAACGGGAACCTTCAATATCCATACAGGCTGAAGGGCAAATATCGTAAACAGGCCTTTGCCAGAAGAAAGAAAAGAAAAGAAAAAAGAAAAAATCACTGTTAAAAACGCCCTTCTCTCCTCTCACTTAAGTACCTATGGCTTAAGGCACTAAGCCTGAAGCTACTTGGCTATTTCTGAGCACAACTTTTAAATAGCTCTGCAGTGTACTCAGCTCCATATCGTTTCTGTGTATCTGGTTGTGACACATTCATTGAGAACAACCTTAACGCACTGATGTTAACTACAGCAACGGGCAAGTACAATGCACAGAATCAGGTCTTCAATTATTATGTGTTAATAACAAGTGACACTAACAGAACCAGACATATACTTCTTCATTTCACTGTATTACCTATAACCAATAATTAAAATCCTCATTTTCAAACTCAGCTAAAAAAAAAAAAGTCAAAGTATGTTTAAGCTCAGTGGTTACAAGAATTCAAGAGCACAAGACAAAGCCAGCGTAGTATCATCTAGTCAATGAGCAGGAGACAGTTCTACACACCCTCAGTTTATCCCCTCATAAGAGACCGGGGACACGTGCTCATCGTCCCTATTTCTTTACAGTGCTGGCCCCAAGCCCTCTGTGCAAACTGAGCTAAGTAGCACCCTCAGCTTTTGTGGCATCGCTCAAGATGCCCACCACTCAAAGCTCGCATCCCTCGGCTCATTTCCCATCTTTTTACAGAGCTGCAACATCAGACTTACTTGGCGAGTTGTTTCTATGGGTGTAGGGGTTGGGGTAGGGGGCAGGACGGTGGTTCCTCAGCGATGAGTACCTTTCACAGCTGTGAGCAGGGGAGAGCGACAGGGGGGCTCCAAACTGAGGGTGAGGATTGGCAGGTGGGCACAGAGTCCCAGTCCCAGGAATAAGCCAACTACCTACTGTGGGGAAGCAAGAGGTTTGTAAGATGGGTATGTAACGCAGCCAGGCAGGGGAAGAATCACAGCAATGAGAGAAATGATCAAACAGCAAGGAAATGCACGCTTGGGAAAGGAAACCAAGCTTCAACGCGGCTGAAAAACCTGGATCTTTACAACTTTTTTAAATGATCTTATGAAGGAAAACTAGACGACAGCTTAGAAAAAGCCCCGTGTCAAGCCAACATTATTTTTTAAACTATGATTTAATTACAGTCACAGCAAGGAAACAATGAAATGCTTAAACCCTCCCTTATGCAGGCATTTGCTCGGTAATTGTTAGTGTAATCTTCAGTTTTAAATTGCTCTTCGGGAGTCTCAGTCTGTAGCAAAGCTCCGAGGCTTCTCAAACTGCTAAGAATAACTCTGAAAACACTGATTATTTTCACTGAAACAAAGTAATTCTCAACTCAACTTCCCCCCTCTTTATAGGCTGCAGAGGTTTTTTGGCAATAATCTGTTAAAACAGAAGTCATTAAAACACTAAAGTTTTATACTAATTTGAGAAAACTTTTTAAGCAAATGCCCGTAATTTTCTTAAAGTACTTAAAACGTAAGTACCATTTCAACAATTTTCTGCTGTATTTTGAAAAAAATTTTGTCTCCATATCGATATGGCTATTGCTGTCCTGTTATACAGAGGCAGCTGTCTTTCTGGACATTAAGGTGACTGCAAGATTCTATTAAAGGATTTTGAATGTAATACAGAAGCTTTAACCACACGCATAGATCGTAATGTTTATACACTCATAACCCCGCATGAACCACCATCATAAGGATTGGTAATATTACTCTCCCCATGAACTAACAAGCCAGCCAGCAAACATCGCTCTCGAATCTTTGCTTAACTTAGCAGATCAGATGGAATATGTTCACAATGCAGAATTAAAGGAAACGTACACTGCGAATACCCAGACTGCTGGTTGTCTCCCACTTCCTCCATCATGTCTTTGTGATCACTTCTGTAAAAGAAACCTTGGTCTATTAGTTAAGAGTATGCTTTTACAAATCTATGTAAAAAATCGACACCTTAGAATTAAGAGCTCTCACCTTTCTTTTGCATCAAGAAATGCCTTTGCAAACGGATTGTATTTAATTTTTAGAGCTGTGATCTAAAAACAACAACAAATATCTTTAATTGCAAGTATCACCATTCATTTTCACACAGATACTAGGATTTGAACGAGGACTATCCATTGAAGTTGTGAAATCACAGAGTTTTGAAGAAATAACACTAGGCCCGTAACACCAACCTATGGACATCAATTAAACAGCCCATGAGGTCTGAAGCATTAGCGGAGGGCTAGGCATTAGTCCCTCTGCCAAATTCCAAGAGGCTGAATTGCCTGGGTTTATTGGTCAGCTAAGGAAACAGCTAAGAAAGGTAGCACACTAATGAGTTATGAAAAACTTCACGTTTCAAGCGAGAGCAGAATGGGCATAAAAAAATCTCAAAAAGATTGGTAGTTTCATTAGACCTAGACATGCGTTTTGGCTAGCAGAGGAAAGCCAGTTTCGGAAATGGCACGTCTAGTTATTTCACTGTGTAGCTGACAAGAACAACTGTATTTCTTACCATACTTGTTTGTCCCACAGAATCTTTCAAGAATTGCTCTCCTGCAATGAATTTGCAGCGCATACTGAGACAAACGTTGATTGGAACTTTGCGCTATTATACATTCATAGGGCTTTTACATACACTAATTTCATTTTTTACCCTTAGCTTCAAATAAAGCACAGAAAGAACTGAGAAACGTTAAATGAGATCCGCTGTTTTGCTCTGTAACATGCACTTTGCCACTTGAAATCTCCTGGTACTTGCATCCTTTCTCCCCTGCCGCGCATACCTCCTCGTTCTGGTAGGCTGTCACGGCTATAAACTGAGTCTCTGGGAAGGAATGGCTGGTGATCATCCGCTGTGGGCCACCCACTCGCACTATATGAATCCTTGGCTCATACTTGTGCAGAGAGTTCAACATGATCTGTGAGCAAACAGATAGAGGAGGTAAGCAGTGACAGTGCCGCAGCCGATGCTGGCAGGCACGGGAAGCGCTCAGGTTTTAAAGTATCTAATGATCCATCTTTCCAGCAGAGGAAAAAGAAGTAACAGGTACAAATAAACCCTAAAACCAAAGCTGTAAGACAAGGAAAAGAACACTGCGGTCAAACACCCCAACTTCTGGCCTAGTTATCCTCATCCCTGTTACTTGACAGGGCGGCTTGCATAGTCACAAACGCGCCAGCGATAAATAGCCAGAAAGACGCATCTACTGCATACTACAACATTTGCCTTACCAGATACTCAAACTAGAAAGATATTTTATAAAAGAAAGTCGAAACATCAAGGCACCCATTCTCAGCAGAAAGCNTGGCGGAAAGCCCATCTCTGCTAGAAAAATACATTTGGGG
>VZSC01018803.1:4463-69672 GCA_013398225.1 Steatornis caripensis
CAGGGTGGTTGAAGTCCCCCATGAGCACCAGGGCAATGAATGTCCATTGCTTGTATTGAAAAGACTGGATAACTGGACTCCATAACCACAGGAGCAGTCTCGAGGCAACTAGATGTTCCACATTTCACACTCACTTTATATCAAATACACATTCATGAAGAATTAAACTTAGCTCTCTTTCTGTCTTCATTTGATATAGGGTAGGAAGGCAGTGAGAGAATGCAGCGGATTTCCCCACTTCCTGAAACCTATTCAGAATTGCAGAAGATCATAATTCTGTTCAGGCTTGTGTGACTACACTGAAGATGTTACTGCATGGGAACAGATCATTGTGCGAGATGACTGCTGCACAAACATTATGTGTTGTTTCAGCAATGAAGTACTATTGAGCCACAGTTTTCTGAAAGTGCTCATAAAAATTCATGACGGAATGTCTCTGTCAGGTTAGGTCCTCGAGATTGGAATATCAGGGGAGCAGAGTCATTAGCAAAAGCTAAGGTTTCATATTCAGAGAAGAAAGAGGCTTCGGCTCTGTGCTGTCTTGAACAGGAACCCATGTGCAGGTGCTGTAAGCCCAGCCCTGGAGAAGCCCGTCTCTCACCACTGACTGTAAGTGAAACCTAGGGAGGCTTGGGCTGGAAGGATCACATTTGCAATTGAAGAAGTGAGCTTCTTGGTAAATTCCAGGTGACTTCTAGGATCTAGGAAGGATCCTGCCTTGCCCACCAGGAAGAGGAAACAGTGAAGAACATCCTTGTAGACTGAGACATCCTTGGAGTCACTTGCGAATCAAAAGTATTCTGGAACTTCACCCTGTAAAGCTGGATTTATGGCCATCATGTTCAGTCTTGTAAAATACATTTGATAAAGTGACAACTAACACAGAACACGAATAGAGCATTTTACAGCACATCTGCTCAGGTCTGTGGCAGTCACCTTCTACTTGTTTCTGCTTTTGTGTGTCATGGTTTAACTCCAGCCGGCAGCTAAGCCCCACACAGCTGCTCACTGTCTCCTCCGTGGTGGGATGGGGGAGAGAATCAGAAGGGTAAAAGTGAGAAACCTCATGGGTTGAGATAAAGACAGTTTAATAGGTAAAGCAAAAGCCCTGTGCATAAGCAAAGCAAAACAAGGAAGTAATAATTCACTCCTGCCCATCAGCAGGCACGTGTTCAGCCATCTCCAGGAAAGCAGGGCCCCATCACATGTAACTGTTACTTGGGAAGACAAACGCCATCACTCCAAATGTCCCCCGCTTCCTCCTTCCCCCCGCTTTATATGCTGAGCATGATGCCATACGGTATCCCTTTGGTCCGTTGGGGTCAGCTGTCCCATCTGTGTCCCCTCTAGCTTCTTGTGCACCCCCCCCCACCATCTTTTCACTGGTGGGGTGATGTGAGGAGCAGAAAAGGCCTTGGCTCTGCTCAGCAATAAGGAAAACATCTCTGTGTTATCAACACTGTTTCCAGCACAAATCCAGAACTTAGCCCCATACTGGCTACTATGAAGAAAATTAACTGTATCCCAGCCAAAACCAGCACAGTGCTTCCTTTCACATTTGTTCTCATACCTTATGGTAACTGGACTGGACAGCTGAGCTATGCTAATGTCAGCAGTGCTTAGGGAGCAGAGAATGTAAATGGGTGTCCAAGGTGAGAAGGGGTTGTGTAGCATCAAAATCAAATTGGCAGTACTTCTGAAAAACTACTTGTCAAACCATACATGAAGACACAGAGTATGCCCTAGTTATATGGTGATAGCGCAACAGTTGTGCAGTCAAATGTGTTTTGAATTGAATTATTTCGTTTGTCCAGTTTGGGTCATGTACATAGCTAACTGAACACACAGATCTGTTTCCCAGAGGTTTAAAGCATTTATAGCAGCTGGAGTAACCCGTTTCAAGCATACTTCAAATAGCAGAATTAATTAATAAAACCCATGTAGTGATGGTGGAAAACATTTTCTCACAAAATTTACGGTATAGTCTAGGGGTGGACTCCTGTGTGAATCCCTCCAGTTTACTGTATGCAGCTGCTCGTACTTTATAAAATCATAAAAGAAGAAACTTACATCAAGTTTTAAATTACAACAGTGAAGTGGAAAGTTATTATTTTGGATGACCTGTCAGATTTTGGGGTTTCTGTTTCTTGGGAGAGGTGAAAGGGAGAGTTGGGACATGATGATTGGACCTATTGGGTACAGAAAAAGAGAAAACAGACAGGAGAGTAAGAAATTGGGTGTAAAATATGTAAGTTGCTGCTGAAACAGTATTCCATGAAGCAATTGCCATGTATTTTTTAACTTGGTGACATAAAATATTGCTGTTCATATTTCACACTCGAGAATTTTGTATGAATGTATTTTGCATAAATATATTCAGTATAGAAAGTGCAGGAGGGTTATTAACTATTGCAGTCAAAAAGTCAGGAATTCTGTCCTAGCAGAAATAAAGGGAAATTATTTCTTTGAACAGGTATGATGATGCTATCCAGTTATATGATAGAATTTTACAAGAAGATTCAACTAACACAGTAAGTTTAAAAGATTTTTCTGAACTGCAGTGGTTTCTTTCTTTAAATTGTAATTACATTTTGTGGGTTTCACTGTGGAAAAACATGTGTCTGTATTACTGTATTTGTTTCCTTTAGTTTCCTTGGATAATAACTGGTTACCTTCATTAGAATAAGTGAGATTTGTTTCATGATGAGAAGGTGTGATGTAATGCCTGTTTAAACACTGAATTTAAAAAACAGGATTGTAACTAGCAACCTTTCCAGCAGTGTTAGTAGGGTTTATGTTGAGCCTTTCGGCTTTTCTGTTTTCCCTGAATATTCAATATTTAAAGGACCAATATAGTCTGCCATGTGCCTTTGGTCTTCCTGATGCTTAATCTTACTTAAAGACTAAGTATGAATACACTCAGGTAGTGCTTGAATAGCAGTTATTTTGATTTATAGTGTGGGACTAGCTTTTGAATGAAAATGCTATAAAGCTTGCCAATCGTATAAAACAAAATCTGAGACAGACTGTAATTTCTTTTAAGCATTTTTTGAATACTGGTTGTGTAAGGCACCTTGAGCTATCAGATGCCAAAATGAAAGTCTAGGGAAAATTGTAGCAATATATTTTGATGCGTTTTTTTTCCAGGAGAATAAAACTAGAAATATGAAGAAACTATGGAATTTCAAGTTTTTATATCACATGTTGCAAAGTCAGTTAATTATTATTAATCATTGTCTGTTTGAAGGTGTATGTTTGAGTTAATTGGTTTGGAGGAACTGGTTCTCTTTATTGGGTAAACTTCTGTGTAAGTGTGATATTTGGGCCATTGCAGATGCTTTGGCAGTCTCATGTAAACCTTCCTTGGTGTGTTTTGAACCTCTACCTTTCTTCAGTCAGCGTATTTGATGTAGTGTGTTATTCAGGAGGGGAAAACCCACAGAAAAACAGGTAACTGGGGTTAAATGGGTATGCCAGAGCTAGATATAGAGGAAGTGCCATTACTTAAACTAAGTAAACCATTAAAACCACAACAAAACAAATTTTTAAGAACCCAACAACAATCAAAAAACACCTTAAACCGCCAAACCAGAAAATTATTTTCAAGACAACACATCTGAGAACAATACCAAGTTAAGCATTTGGATGACAGTGGTAGATTAAAGTCTGTCTTTTAGCAGTGATAGAACTCATATTTTTTGTGCAAGGGTGAAAAGAACTACTTCAATTCTTCACTCTTATTTTTGTTCTGCCTGAAGCAGTACTACTTGAACTATGTTCTGTGAGACAAATGTAGGTGATCTTCAGATGTAGCTGTCCTTCGAAAGTCTATAGTGGTTTTGAGTGAAAGTCGGAGCACAAGGTGCATAGCTGTCTGCGGGAAATGTTGGTGGACATTATCAGTGTACGGCCCAAAGAGTTTCAGAAGCACTTAAGTCTTCAGAGTCATGTTAAAACAAGATGGAACCCATCTATAGCCATAAGAATAGGTCACCTAGGTGCACGTTTTATGACCTTTTGCTGAAGCCAGTGGAAAATGGAGCACCATAGTACAATGACTTCTGTGGACCACAGATCTTTGAAGTGTTCCTTTTTGGCAGTTTGATTGTTCAGCTGTCTCAACATGTCTGACGTCATCCGAGTGGTTTGTTGGATGGTTTTCTAAAACAAAATTATATATTTAAATAAGTAATATGTATGACTATTACCTAACTTGGATTTCCTCCTTAACAAAATCATAAAGATCCATGAAGTGGTAATATTTAGAAGCATAAGATGTAAATATTAAAACAGCTGCATGATCTATTGAATTTCTAGAGATCTGAGAATAGAAGTGGAGAGTGTTAAATGCAAAGCATTTAACATTCCTTGCTATATAACTATAGAATAGGTTGGTTAAGCTTTGCATGTGAAGAATGAAAGTTAAATAGAAAGTTTTGATAAATTGTCATGTGCAGATTTCTTTGTGTCTTTTACCTGTTAATTATTTCCATGCACACATGTGGCTGCTGTAGGAAAATAAATATTTCAAGATTTTAAAAAAGAAACTGTTGCTGAGTTTGTCTTGGCACTCACCTTACAGCAATGTCTTCTGGTCTGCTGACACATGGAGTTGCTTATATACATTAAACGTTTTGGCAAGTGCTGTAAGTGAAACATAGACATTTGTTCACACGAGTCATGTAAAAATTGTGCTTTGCATCAACTGACAGTTTCAAATAGAAGCATGGAAAAAGATTTTTCAAAAAATTATTTCTTTTAGACACCTGACATCATATAAAGTGAACTTCGAACTCAAATTGTGTAATGGATGTTTACACTTTCGGATGAGGTTTTGTTGCATGCAAAATGCTGACATTAAGATAACGGTAATTATTTTATTTCATTTCTTAGGATAGAATTCAAAGTAGTCTTTGTTTTTAAAAGATGACTGTCTCAGTGTTTTATCTCACTCTGAGCTTACTGGCTGAAAAAGATTACTCACTTGACAATGGAGCAATGTTAATGTTGTCACTTTGGAGATCATGTTTCATTTTTCAAAGCATGTAGGCACTGAGTAAGAGTCTGTCCCTTCTCCAAGGGGTTTAACATTAATTAGTGAAATGTGACCCCTGTGAAAAGCACAACTTGTGCATTTTAATAGGATAAGAATGGGAACCGTTTCCACTCTTGTCCATTTTGGTTGAAATGAAGGTTTGTTAGAGCTGTAGCTGGCAGATTACTTGGTTACTAAGACTGTGTAACATTTTCCATTGTAGGGCCTTTTTTATTAATTAAAATTTAGTGTACTACCCAATTGAAAACCTGATGCTGAACAGTCGCTGAGTTGTTTGTAGATAAAATGCTTAGTCTGTTTCTCAGAACAAAGTAAGAGTGGCATTGGTGTTTTTAGCAGAGTTGGTAGAAAGGATTTTTTTGTTTGTTTTTGCTGTTAATTGAGAAATCGTCATTCTGCTCAGCTTTGGAGGAAAGCCTTGGATGCGAACAGGAAAAGAGCTCTTGATAGAATGCAGCTTTTATTATACTATGAGAAAAACACCCAGACTGGCTAAGTTACAGGCATTTGAAAATCTTCACTTCATGTTCTCAGTAGAGACTGCTGGAACTTTTATTAAATACCTCTTCTTAAAATCCTGTTTTTATTCAGCTTGATCTATCCCAGGCTACAGGGACTAATCAAGACTTAGTTGCAGTTGCTCCTCATGGCTGTAGGGCTATGGTAAAGGGGCAGAAAGTAGGGAGATTCCTTTCTTTTCTGAGTTGCACCCAAGTGATGAGCAGGAGGAGGTAAAAAACATCCAGAAGGAACTGAGTAGAAAGAGAAGGAAACAGAACTGTGAGGACCAAAAGAGAGACAGGCAGGTAATGGAAGATGAGGTGGTTGTTAACAGGAGAGGTCAGGTCAGATGTAGGGGAACAGATGGCTTGAAGGGTGGTTAGGAGATTGGAACAGAGGCATTTGTATTAACAGTTAAGTCTTGAGTGCTTCACCCCACTCCTTCCCCAAAAAAATTTTTAAAAATCACATTTTGCCTTGAGGCATTTTTTTCTGCTGTCAGCTTTGAGACCTGCTCGTGAAATGTCTCTTATTCCCTGTAGTACCTGGTGTGTATTAGTTCTGTCAGTACTGTTTTAGCTCTAATAGTGAAGACATGTACTGTTTGAACCCTGTAAGTAACCAGACTTGGGGTTCTGCAAGATGGAGTTTCTGTTCTTTCACTAAAGAAAACCCAGGTACACTTCATACCTTCTGGAGATAAGGCTGTTTGCTCAAGCATGCTACCAGAATCCGCCTGCCCTTAAAATGGCTGGTAGTCTTTTGAAGTAAGTAGTTACTGTTTAGTGGTATCCTTTGTAAATCCAGATAGCGCAATGGCTAAACTTTGATCTAATTCTGTAATATGAAATGTAATGCCGCATTTGAACCGTAGGCATTTTTAAATTGCAAGTTTATCTTCACTCAGTTCTCAGTGTCTTTATTAGCGATCTTGATACTATGTCAGGGTTTATGTTTTGGATGGATTACTTGGTGTAAAATTCAGTAGGATTTTTGTTTGGACTTTACACGTCCATATTTTCTATTTGATACACAGGTCCTCATTTCTGTGAATGAGGCTCTTACTACTTCCATTTGTAAGGTTCTTACGTATCTTGAATGTTTTTTTCCTCTCATTTGTCCCATAGCAGCCATATGAGATGAAACAGTACTGACATCATACATATGGAGAGCAGATGAAAGCCCAGCTCTGCAAAATTATTGAGGACTCAGTTCCTAAGAAGACAGTTAGCTCTCTGATTTTGCTATTGGTTTCAATTCTGTAATGAATATTAAATGAGGAATTTTTAAACTATGTGGATATGTCTGTATCAGATTAAGTTGAATGCCTTTTTGCATTATTTTACCCTGGCACAGATTCTGGTCTGGGGAGTAATTTGAATGTAGACCCATCTGCTTTAATTAGATAGCCAAATATTTTTGTCAGTTGGGTCCTTCTCAAGGTGGCTTGTCCAGGCATGCAAAGATTGATGATGAGAAAGGAAACCGAGTGCATGTGTTAAAGAGTTAGGTTGGTGTCTAACCCACTCCACTGTCATCCTAGTGCATCTGCAGTTTCTCCTGATTCTTCAGCTCAACCATCAAGAAGATTGTAGAGCGCTTGGTCAACACCAGGGGAAAATGAGTTAAGGCACAAAGTTCTGCCTTAATTCTAATCCACAGAAAATCTGATGTCTTTATTAGGATAATTCTTCTGCTGTTTTTCTTGCCGCTTTTTCAACTAAGCTTTTAATAGAAGACGACACTGTATTTTCTTGCTTAGCTTAGGGCATGTGGATAATCTCATTAACTTCGTGGATCTAGTAATATAATTGTGTGAAGAAAGAACAAGACAGTGTTCTGGGTGAAGCTGTTACCTTTCAGAGTTCGTGAAATACTTCACTAACAACTCTCTTTGTGGGAATGGGCAGGAACCAAGTGTATGGTCAACAGCATGATCATATGAAGTTATACTTTTCCATACTGTTTTGGGATTCTTTTTCTAGCCAACCTGGACATGTTTCAGAAAAGGCACAGGGGGTGATTGAAGACATATGGGAATCCACATACTAGAAAGATTCAGAGCAAAATCATAGTACTTAATATCATGTAAATAGGCAGCAATTATGTATCATAAATATCTGAGTTCATTCTTTCTAGCATCTCTTTCTGTCATTGTACCTATACTACCATCTGTAGGTAGTATAGGTAACTTTTTTTCCCCCCCTAGCTCCTTGTCTTTATCAAGTAAGATGAGGATAATGAGCACTAAGTCTGAGTGTTGGATATCTATTTCTCATCTGAACAGTGATAATTCTTTGAAACTCCTGTGGAAGCTGTGCATTCATTTTGAACAGACAAGAGACCTCTCCTTAGCTTCTTGTGGTTTTGTACGTTTATCTACAGGACCCTTTTAAAAAGGAAAATTGCTCACCAAATGAAGTATCTACTAACATTAAATTATTCAGTCATTAAATATGTTGCTGGCACTGCCAGGAAAGACACAACTACTCCTAAACTCAAGTTTTTATGGTGGTAGTTTTAAAAGGAATTGAAAAAGATAGCTTGACACTGTGTCTCATACAGGACGGAGTTGTTGAGAGATGTGAAGAGCTGCAGCTGCTGCTTCAGATCGTCCCCAAGGAGGACGGATGATAAAGCTGGGGATGCACTACATGGATCCTACAAAAATGTTTTCTTCTTTTGACAGAACGTCATTTACCTTTGCTAGGTTGTTTTTGCTTCTTGTTGAATCATGATCGGTGAAAGAATGCATTCCAGCATTTCTCCCATGTTTTACTTTTGTGAGTGTAGCACTTATAAAGTGGGGGAGATTTTGTCCCTTTAAGAATTTGAGAACAGAAGAACAGCTATACAGGAGTCATGCCAAAAGTCCATTTTGCTTGTCCTGTTTCTGACAGTGACCAGTCACAGATAGTGGGAGAAGTGTGTGAGAACAAGGCAATCATACAGTACACTCTGGTCTCTTCTGCCAGTTTCTGTTCATCTTCATGTTATGGTCTTCCTGTGCCAGAAGTGGTAACTCTTTTTAATAGCTCTTAATGAAATTTCTGCATCGATTTTATTTTTTAACTGCTTTTTGAATTTGTATTAATTTGGTTGCGTGTGTCTACAACATCTTTCAGAAATGAAATGTCATCATTTATTCATGGGCTGGGCAAATCTGTCCTCTTTTTTTTTTCCCCAAACCTTCAATCTAACAATTTTATTTGATATCCCTAATTCATCTGTTACAGTCAATAGTTGTTTTCTGTTCACTTTATTCTTGCTCATGATTTTAGGGATCTTTTGCATTTTTCTTCCCTCTAAGCTGTGAAGTCCTCATCTATCTCGCGTTTCTTGTTGCATTCTGTGCCCTGAAACCCTGCTGCTGTTCTGACTTTCCTTTCTGGGTTTTTTCTGTATTTGTATGAGGACGGAGAGGACAGAACTGCAGTCAGTATTAAAAATTACGGAATTACACAGTGGCAAAATGATGCCACCGATGTGTTCTGTTCTGTATTCTTTTCTGTTAATTCCAGCATCACAGGGTTGTTGGTTTGTTTTTTAAGACCTCTTCTGAACATTGAATTGACATTTATTGCAACTCCAACCTCTCCTTCCTAAATGGGCAGATTCAGAGCACTTTACTGTGTACATTAAAGTAGTATTGTTTTATCCTGTACGCAACCCATTGTCTAGATTAAATTTCAGGGGCTGTTTTATCATACTGACATTCACTGTTGTGAATGCTGTTGTTCACAGTTGACTTTTGTTCTTTATACTTAAATAACTCATTATTAGCAATTAACTTTAGCACATCACTGTTAATTCTTTGTTAGATCATTTATGAAGATCCTGAACAGTACTTCTTAGTACAGATGACTCTGGTAGTCTCAGTGCAGAGAACTCACTGGTAGACGAGATACCTTTTCCCCTCTATTTTGTATCTTTTGGCTCATTTATTTATCCACATGAAGACCTTTCCCTCTTACCCTGTGGCAGCTTAGTTTCCTTCAGAACTTTTGGCTTCAGAGTGAGAGATCTTGTTGAAATAAATTTTGAAGTTGAAATTGACTTCTAAACGGATCTTTATTCATCCGCACTCTTAGTGACTCCTTCAAAGAACTCCAGTAGATCTGGGAAGCCTTACTTTCCTCTGTGTAAACTATTCCTACTCTTCTTTGGTATATAGCATTTTTCATGTTTTCCAGTTCCAGGCTTTAGCTTTTTAGCCTTTATAGCTTATACCAATTTGCTGTGTGCTGGTGTTAGACTTTATGGGCTATTGTTTGTTGGATTCCCACTAGAACCCTGTAAAAAAGTTACGTTCATGATTGCTACTTACGCTTTGACATTATCCCTGAAGGAGCAGCTTCAACTCAGCAGCTCTGTGCCTGCATAGATTAATTTGCAAGCTTTGGCCTGATTTAACTGTCTTCCATGGAGTACATTCGTTATTGTGGTTGTATTCAGATTATGTGGTATTTTTTGACGTCTGTGTAATTCCTTCCCTTTATCTGTATTGTAGTTGTTTTGATTTGCATATTGCAATTTGAAGGAAATTATTTTAATGTGCCAAATCTTAGACCTAATGCACATTTTTCTAAAACGTTAAATCCTTGATAAAAACAAATTTTTAAAATTGAAGAATTTAATTTTAAGATGCAAAATAGAATTTGTTTAATGCTGCAGCAATTATACAGATACAAAATTGTTCCTTTCTTAGAGGTGTCAGTCCCTGAAAATTCTCCTTCTAATATTTTCTTTGCAGCCATGACATTTAGAACAATCTTAGACTCTCTCTTGGTATGTTTTACTAATCAAATGCAGAAGTTGATAAATGTTCAAATCCTCACTTCACTTTGAGTCTACTTAATGCTAATTAAAAAGAATAATGACAAATGGAGAGTTAATTCTTGTGCCAGATTGGGGATTATCAGTCTTTAAAAGAAATAGCTTGGAAAGGTTCACTGTTTAATAAATACGTGACTAACTGAAGTACCTTAGTCCGTATGATATTGATTACGGTGGAAGTGCTTCTTTAAGATGGCATATATCTTTCCATGAAGAATGCTGGATTCACAGAATCTGCCAATAACCATTCCAGTGTTTTGCTTTACACTCTGGAAAACTGATAGGGGGAATTCCATGTCATAGGTTCTGTATGGTCAAACACTGCAGATCTTGTTGCAGCACCGAAATTTTAGTCTTTTCCTTTTGATTTAAGGTGTAAGGAGAAAGGAGATTGACTTCAGTTTTGCATCAGGCTTGTTCTTAAGAATCTTGCTGTTGTGATGCAAAGAGCTGAAATGTAATTCTTGAACATTACTTTTCTGTCTTTGTTAATAGAATTCTTACAACTATTTTAGTATGCTTTATAGATTTCAAAATAATCTCAACTCATAGTTAAAAATAGGTTTCTCGTGACTATTCTTAGTGGACTTGAAATTAATGATTGAACAGATCTGTACTTTGCGTTCTGCAGTTTTTTAGTTTCTTGCAGTAGATCCCTAAAAATGAACTTGTATTTTGAAATGTGAGATTTTAAGTAAATAAAGCCCTGCAACATAATAAAACATACGCAGTGGCATGTTTTTCTTATATCAGCTGATTCTAAGGCAGGTGATAAATCAGATGTATGAAATAAATACTAGGTAAAGCTTCTGTAGAATTCGTGGGAGTCGACCTTTCCATATAAAATAACTAGATTTTGTCTGGTAAAGGGGTTGTTGGTGATGGCAGTGGTTCTGTGCAGGAAAGCATTTTGTTTAATTTGATGGAAAAAAAAAAAAGAAAAATTGATGCAATGTGTGTAAATTGTCATTAGTTATGCCGCTTGCCTCAGGATGCTCAGTGAGCATGCGGAGTGTGAGTCCCAGCTCACCGAAGAGGAAACTGATACGCGCAGAGAGCTAGAGAGGGGCTCAGGGACAATAGAAATCAGAGTAAGAATTAGAAGTTTACAGCACACAAAATGGCTCATGTCCTGGTTTTAGCGCAGGTGTTTTCATATATGTTTTTCTGACAGCATTGACTGCTGGAGTCATACTGAATTTCAGTTTTTTATTTTAAACAACCCAGTAGTCTTCATGATATAAAAAAAAGATAGACTGTCAGATGGGAGAGTAGTCTCTGAATACAGATACATACAACAGAGTTTGTTTTAATTTCTTTAAGTCTGTCTTAGTGCTCCTAGGAATCACAGATCTGTATACTTCAGAACTACTGAACACTTATGTGTGTGTCTCCTGGCAATGCGTTCCGAATATGTGTGTTATAATTTTGTTTATGTGAGTGAAAAATGTTAGCAATTACTCAACCCCCCTCATCCTTATTGGCTTCTTCCCAGCAGTTTTAAAGAGACTTCCAAAAATTCTATGCTACTCTACAACATTTTGTTCATCCTTTGAATGTCAGCACTGTTTTGGGTGTCTGAGCCTCCTTTGTAAACTGAGTTCTTTGTAAATAAACTGACTTATCCTGGCATTTTTTAAGGTTTATTTGAGGCTGAAGAGAGTGCAAATTTCAAGCCCAGATGCTGCTTTGATTTTGGTGATAAGGATGGTGGACAAAAAAGGAATTTTTAAATTCTACTTTTCTCAAATAAGAAACGAAAATTTTGAAGAAATATTGTAGGTTTTGGTGCCGTTTGAAAGCAAATACATTTTGTCAAATGTATATGTAATTAATTTTACTCTTTTAAGTACATCAGAATGTGTTAATTTTGTCTAATTCTTTTGTTGTCATTATTTGGTTGCATTAGATGATGTGCTTGTTATAGGTAAACATCAGGTTATATTTATGACTAGAAATAGTTGCAGCTTTTAATAAATTCAAGTCTTGATGTTACAGTGATTTACGTTACTTGGGAGTGCTGTGGTTAAGAAATAAAGCAACCATGGAGAAAATGTGTTTCCGGACTCTTTTGGAGGACTGACTTGCATGCAATTGAAGGAGTTGCATTAGAGATGAAAAAGGAGGGTGACTTAAGCAGCCTGTTCCTGTTTGCCACTGCAGATTAAGTTGTCAGATGCTTTGCCTGATTTTCTATATTAAACAGATGATTTCAGTTCTCAAGCAGTTTAGTTTTGATCCGTCCAGTCTCTTGATTGTTTTTTTCTTTAAATTTTGAAAATAACAGCTGAATTTTTACTCCAAAGCTACATTTTAAAGTAGGTAGTCTGTCACCTGCAAAAAAACCTTCTGTCTTCCTAAGCCATAAGAGCCTGATACGCTCCTTTGGCTGTGCATGCCGTTATCCCCACTTCCCTTTTTATCGTGTTTCGGGCTCAGCGGGCAGGTCACTGGGCTGTGTATCATCTAAGCCTTGGGTAATGAGTTTAACACTGTCCTGGTGTTCCCGCCGTGGCAAGGGTAGTGACCTGCTTTACGAAATACTTTTGAGGCCTCTTCATAAAATGTGATAGAGAGCAAAGGTTTTGGGTTGGTTTGGTTTGATTTTTTGTTTAGTAATAGTAGCAATATGATAAGCATGCAGGATTATTATTTTTGTATTTTAAAAAATGATCTTTATTTTTAAAACTCAAAAATAAAATAAGCAGTGTATATTATTGTTATAGTGATAAATGTGGTCAGCAGTTAAAATTTTCAGTCAGTTATGGCTTTTAGCCAAATGTCTCCCAGTAAAAGTAGAATGAGGAATGTAACTTCACAGGTTGCAGTTTGACAAAGGAGTAGTGGAAAACAAAATGACTGTGAGTAAGCCCACTATGCTGCCTGTGTCCTAATTAGTCTCTTGATCATTCTGATGAATTTTCTCTCTGCCTATGCCTTATGTTTAAGCAGAAGAGTGAAATATTTTTTTCTCACTTGAGTCATTTTCACTGGATTTTTGTCGATCGTATGTTTGTGCAGGAGGTGAAGGGGGTGACCTCAAAGGAAAGAATAAACCTACAGTTAGTGTTAAAAGCCTTCCTAGCTGCTCTGTTTTGGTAGCTTGAACTAGTTTACTTAAATGCCGCACTCTCCTCTTCTTCCAGAAGCAATGAATTTTTGTTCAAATGGTCATTAAAGGATAAGAATTTATTTAACAGAATAGTTATATTTAAAATACTGTAAAAATACAGGAACTCTTTCAGGGTGTATGTGGCTGTGATCTTGGGAAGGTACGTCATGAAGAAACTCATTCCAGAGCTATCTTAAATTCAAAGATGAAAATAGTTTAAGGTTTTGTTGAGGAATTGTCTGTTCCTGCGCTGTCAAGGCTTCCGTAAGGTGATGCCCAGCTGTGCAACCTCTTTACAAGATATGAAATGGGATGAGAGCTATGAGGTGAATAAGCAGTGGGACTTCGCTACCAGAAACCTGTGCTCTCCGCCCACCCACCCCATTAATGTTATCTCACGGATAAATAGCATGTAAGCGTGGGTGTACACGGGCCCTACATGGGCCCGTCTGTCTTCTTGTGTCTGACTACAGCGGTCGTGATTGCCCAGGAGAGCAGAGGTTATAGGCAAGGCAGGAGGGCGATGGCATTTGTTCTTTGTGGCGTGTTATGCTGGAATTTGGTTTTATTTTCATTCTGTCAGATTCCTGATCTGATGGCTTTCAGCCTGGCTGAGGTGTAGTGCTGTTTGCCCCAAACTCTGTCAGACTGCTGGAAAGATGTCCATTGTTTTAAATCATACCTCAAGTGTATCTTGATTCACAACTCTTAGACATCTGAAAAATGCTTTTAGAGAACTGTAACCACATACTTCAGAAACTAGAATATTGGATTGAAGTACAGAATAGTCTGTGTATCTTTTCTCCTGGTGATCTGTAACAACTTTTATGGAGTTCAAAATTTAAATGCATTATAATTCTTAACTCATTTTTATATTATGTTGAAATATATTTTCCACCCGCATATTGAAGTACTGCTCAGTTTTGCCAATGAAATGACTATTCTGTATTCCCTTACACTGAAGAGCCTACTTTGTGCTCCAAGAATGATGAGAAACTTGTTCATGAAGTTGGTCTGTATTCAGCGTTAATTAAAGACGGCATTCAGCACTCCAACAAGAATCTTGAAAAATGGCTGAAAGCCATCTTTATACAGTGGCAACCAAGATGCATCTGTGGGATTCTCTGAGTCTCAGTGACCATCTCTCCTCCATAGTCATGGATCTTGTGAATGACAAGATGGGGGTGTTTGGAATGGCTGAAGATTAGCATCCCCTGCTGTTTTGTAATTATCAGAATCTGGACAGTCATTTGTTTGAATGAAATAACGCATACAGTTTGTGCCTCCAAAGAAAAGCATACATAATGTGATTGTAAGAAGAGGTTTTCAATCTCTCAGTGGGATGTCATAGGGTATGTTTATAAACTTCAACCTAGCAGTTGCTCTGCAGTGGAATTCCACTGGTATTGAGATAATAATTTGCACAGTCAAATTGCTTTCTTTACAAAAACCCAGGGAATTATGAGACTCTAATCCTTTATTAATGTCAACCCATAGGCAGCAAGAAAGCGTAAGATTGCCATTCGAAAAGCCCAGGGGAAAAATCTTGAGGCCATCCGAGAGCTGAATGAGTATCTGGAGCAGTGAGTGTCTTACAAGAATACGGATTGTGTTTTGCTATTCTGATAAATCTTTTTAATTAAAATGGAATTTGCATTTGATTTACGCTTTTGCTTCCATGCTGGTCATTTACAGAATCCTTTGCACATTCTTTCTTTTTTCCCTTTTTTCCCTCTCTTGTCTTCTCTATACAGATTTGTTGGAGACCAAGAAGCTTGGCATGAACTTGCAGAACTTTACATCAATGAACATGAGTAAGTTGTTTGCTAGGTCCACATTAAACTGTTAAATTAAACTACTCTGTGTAAGTCAAAGACTTGAGTGATTTTTTTTTTTTGAAAGACTAGTGTTAGAAAGTATGCTGTCTTGTTTCCGACATAACCAGCATCTACAGGAAATAACTACTAACGTTATTTGACTACCAAATACTTTAAGAAGGCATTTGATTTTGAAACAGAAACAGTTTACTTAATTACTTGTATGTTTCAGTAATTTTTAAAAATTCGGTATTTTAAAAGAAGCGGTTTGAGTGTAGCAGGGAACAGCACTTATTTCCCATAATTTTTGATTCAAGTGGTGTTTTTCGTAGTTAGAGAGATTTTAAATTCTTTACTTCTAAAACAATTGATAACAGCAACTGATATTCTTGTTTTCTTTTAGCCTACCTCTGCAAGAACTTTTAGTAACCTTCCAAAAAAACCCAAAACAAACCAAAATCCAGAGTTAGAGGCTTCTGGTCGCCCGGGTACAAAACCTAATGCAATCAAGAATGCTGAATGTTGTAGTAACTTGCTTATTGGATATTTAATGTTTTTGTTAGCTTTTTTTTATTGCTGTAGTGACAAGAGGAAATCCCAGTGTGAGAGGATTAGCTCAAAGCCTTAGTGCAAGTTTTCCAATATCACAGCATTAGTTCTAACCTCCACCAAAAGGCGTATTTTTTGCCCCCTTCTTTAGTTCCTCAGCCCAGCTTGAATTATATCACATTGTTTGCTTCCTTCCTTTCTAGAGAGTAGTAAAAGAATCAAATTCTTAAGGAAGAATTAGTCATTCTCACTGTGATGAAAAAATTGTTCCCCCATCACCTCTCCTTCCACTTCATTCTCAAAGAAAATACTTATTACATTCTTTCAAATGCTGACTTAAGAAATGATCTAGAATTTTGATATCCAGATTTCCATTTGTTTTGGGAAACTCGCCAGCCACTTTTCGCAGAAAATAGCTATTTAAAAAAAAAATGGTTAGAAATATATTTAAGCTTGTCAAATCTGTCAGTACAAAAGTGAATCAGAGAGTGGTGCAAACATACGTATTGCATTACTGGGTTTGATTTTTTTTTCCTATAATCTTTATTACAAAACTGTGTAATAAAACCTGAGTAAGAAATAATAGCTTTTGCTTGTGTTTGTCTTGGTCTGTAATTCCAATAAAAAAATATTATGTAGGACTTTCTCCAATTCATTGAAAAAAGTGACTGTGCTCACTGTACTTTTATAAGCATCATTATTATTATTATTTTGATGAGTAACTGGGGAAAAATTGGAATAAATAGGAATCTTGGCTAAAAAGCAACTAAAAGTTAATTTTAAAAAAGAAACGATTCATCAGCTTATTTGTTTTATCAGTCTCACTTGTGAAATCACCATGCTCTTTCCATTGTTCATAAACACACATAGATGTACAAGTTTGTTCTACTCTGTGTTCCGTTATGAGGGCTGTGGCTTCTGCTTTTGGAGAGTGAGGTGGCTATCCTTTTATTGCCAAATTAATATTTGAAATACGTCGTGACTATCATAATGTACACAAGAGAAAACCACAATATATTCATTTTAAGAAATTAGATTTTATAGATTATATGGTTTAATATTGTTTCAGAATTGCTAAGTTACTTTTATTCTGATACTAAAATATCTACCCACACAGTCATAAACATTGTGTGTCTGAATTTTTGATTCCTCTCATGTAAACTCTGTGCAACAGTGCTACCACATGTCTGTAGAAGATGCAAATTCTGCAGGAAACTCTTATTAGTTGAAAGATTATGGAAGCTAAGATTTTTATAATTAAATCTGTATTTTGAGCTTGACTTCTTAATTCTTTCTGAAAGTTTTCATTAAAGAACAAATACTAGCCTTTTCTTTTGCAGTGGAAAGTTATTGCCTGTTTGGACTGGTATGATGCTGTTTTCATATATAGATCTGAACTGTTTGACTTTTAGAACGGTTGGTAGTATGGTTTTTCGATCTCAGTTCCGTGGTTGGCTGTGAACAGGTAAAGTGCCGTGGTCTGTACCTTAGTTTGTGAATCCTCAGGCAGCAGAATTTTCTTGTAGAAGAAAATGAACTATTTTGTTCTCTGAGTTCAAATGTCTTATAGTACTTAATGCCGGTTTCTCCTCATCACTCTTGTTGATCAGAAATGGCACTTATTAAAAAGAAAAGAGTGTATTAAATGCTTTCCACGAGCTGTTCCGTTTATACCTAGACTGTTAAATTTTGTATGTTTTTCACTATCTATGATGTAAAAACAGTAACTTGAAGTTTCAAACATCATTAAAAAAGAAAACATTTTTCTTCATTTGAATTTCTAATTTATGTTAATAAAGTTGTAGGGGGAAGAGTAAGTGCTTTAATTGTGCTGTAGCGAAACTGAAGCAAAGAGAACTGTATACTCTATTTAATTTTGTCACTTTTTTATATTCCTCAGCTATGCAAAGGCAGCCTTCTGCTTAGAGGAGCTTATGATGACTAATCCACACAACCACTTATNGTTAATAAAGTTATAGGGGGAAGAGTAAGTGCTTTAATTGTGCTGTAGCGAAACTGAAGCAAAGAGAACTGTATACTCTATTTAATTTTGTCACTTTTTTATATTCCTCAGCTATGCAAAGGCAGCCTTCTGCTTAGAGGAGCTTATGATGACTAATCCACACAACCACTTATACTGTCAGCAATATGCTGAAGTAAGTATTTTCAGAAAAATCAATTATGTTTGAATACGTATTTGTTTTTTATGTTACTGAAGTGGTGAAAATGGAATAAAAATGGTTTCTTCAATTTTTCCCTAGGAGATTGAGGAGAGTGCACAGAGAATATTAACATCTCATAGAACTTAACGTGTTAAGAAAACTGTGTTTTCTTACTCAGTGTGACTAAGCTAAATGTAAGAGTAAGGGCAGGAATTATTGAAGATAAAAATTCATTTTAAATGAGCTATTCTTGTTGAAGTGTTACACACTTTTCAAATTAAGTGCACAAGAACTTAAGCTTTTCCACAACAATGCTGCCGAGGAGGTTATGATATATTGCCTGTTATTGTGGAGCCACATCTTGGAATCCACATAGGAAATTTTGCCGGAGAGAGGGCCCTTAGAAGTTTTAGCTCAGGTTTTTAGCCATTTGCACTCTTTTTACAGCTGTATATTATTTTTTTCCTAAATTATACTGTTAACTGCTTAGAATAGATTTAATTTGTTTTGTTAATGTGGATAAAATTGGGTTAACATCAAAACTTGAAAGTCCAAATAGCTTTCTGGTAGAAAAACTGTGAAGCATGTCTTCTAGTATTTATCCCTCTTTTTGTTGATTTCATAACAGGCAAAATGAACAGAAAAACAATGGAGTAATCTCAACTTTGTGCGCTATTCAAATAGATAGTGAAAGGCATTGTGTTGTTTCGTGTACTGGTGTAATGCTGAGCTGAGGAAATACAGAGTTAGTATGGAATTATAGCAGTCGGAATTTAGCTTTAGATTTAAAGCTTGTGTTAATTTTCATAAGAGATAATCCCAAGGTTGTAAGTATGTATAGATGCAAAATAATAACTTTTTGCTATTGTGGCAATAAATTAATTAAATTAATGCTGGCTTTTTTTCTCCTGTAGTCAAATACTTCAAAATTTCTGTATTGAAAAGAGCTCAGATTTCTCCCAAGCCAGTATTTGGCCTTTGGTAGGACACCTGATTTGAAATATCATGTGAAACAAACCTGAAGTAAAGTGTCATAATATCTTTTCTTCAAGAGTGAATGCCTGAGGTATAGATGGCATGTGCAAGTTTCAGGAACTTACAATTTTTACAGGTTAAATACACTCAAGGGGGGCTTGAAAACCTTGAGCTATCAAGAAAGTATTTTGCACAAGCACTGAAGCTTAACAACCGAAACATGAGAGCTTTGTTTGGACTTTACATGGTAAGCATGATTACGTATTTTCCATGTTACCATTTTGAATACATTTTTATGCATATATATTATCCTTTGCCATTTGCTGGCATTGTTTGCTTTTGGTTTAGCTTAATATCTCACTTTAACATTAACACTGTTTTTAAATGCCGAGTATGGGCAATTTTATGCCAGTAAGTACTGCTTACTTGTAGTGCTCTCAAGCTTTAAGTCTTGCACGTGTTTTCCAAAGGGTTATAATTATTGGCACATAACTTCTTGAAAAAGGGTTTAAAGTCATACTCCTCTCTACAGGATGGTGAACTGCTGAAGAGTACTAGCACAGTATGATAGCTGCTTTTCTTTTTTTTAACCAGGCTGGGGTTTTTTTTATTTGTTTTTTCTCAGTCCAATTTCTAAGTACAACTTTCTACTTTCAATTTCAAAATGAGTGCTTAGCTTGCACAGCATTGTTGACTTGTGTGTGGCCAGGACTACAGGAACTCCGAGTAGCATGTACTGGCACCAGTTCTTCAGTTCTCCAAAGATACTGAGGCCTCTATTAAAGATCTTTCTTTAGATCTTAGATCTTTTAAAAGATCTTTTTAAGGACAAAACCAGAAAGGTTCCATGTATTTTTAAAAAAGAAAAATTCTTGCCCACCCTTTTGTCTTTTGGGAGTGGTTCAGTTTATAGAGGCAGATTATGCAGATAACTTTGAGGCTCCCTATAAATACCAGGCAATAGGAGCTTCCTTTCAATGACTTCTTGTGCATCACCTTTAAGACCCAAAGAGAATTGGACCTAATCTTAGCCCATCTGCAGAGATTCTTGGGTTAGTGATTGTGTGCTCAAGAAGGAGAAAAGACTGTCTCCTTGCTGTTCCGTAGGTCATTTAGCTTTTTACAAGTACGTTTTGTAGCAAATCTGTTTATTGGCGTAAACTGATTTTTCAGTTGTGTATACATATAGAATCCTGCATTGATTTTGGAACAGGCCTGGGGTTTTATTGTGGCCAATCTTGGCTTGTCTGGTGACAGATCCTGCCTGTTATTTTCGGTCTGTAAAATAGTTTTGGAGCCTGTTATCTGATGATCTGGCTGGCAACCTTAAGGTAATACGACGCAAGCGTTTGAGAAACTTTCTGGTTTTGCAGTCTGAAAGTCATACGCATAAACCCCGATTTGCATGATGCAAGTTCTTCACTGCAAAAAATGCATGCATGCTCTCTTTGAGTTCTTCAGTTTTGCTGGACTGGCTGCTGTCACATTTCACTGGGTGGTTTTTGCAAGGACAGCTTGCCATCACTGCTTCTGTATCTACCCTGTGGCTCCTAATTTCTTTGTGGTGCTGTTTCCAGTCTTTAGGATCTGATTTTGCTGTGGCTGCTGCTTTTGTGCTTCACAGACATGCCCAGCATTTGTAGTCCCCAAAGAATGACCATAAGCCGTGTAAATTCTCCACTAAGGCTTTCAGCTGTGTCTGCGGGGAAACTGGTCAGTACCTCATCAAGTTCAGGAAGCCAGAGAGAATGATGCCTCATCTTAGGACCCTGTTCCTGTACTAGGTCACAAATTCAGTTAGTGCGGGCATGGCTTCAGAGAATGTGTTCATGACTTTGTGGAGGCTGCTTCTTTGACAGTCGCACTCCTGTCCCATTTCTGGAGATAGTTTCGGGGAAATAGCAGTAAGGGAATGTTCTTTGAGTTTGAAATGCAGTATTCACATAGACATTTGCTTCCATGCTGCGTTTTAAAATCTTCTCTGGAGCTTCTTAATTGATGGGTGTGAGTAGGGTTCTCTGGCTTTTTGCATTCGATTACTTTTGCACTCAGAAAGATGTTCTGGGAGGGAGTAGCAATGATTCCTTGCGAAGTGGATTTATATAACTGGAAAAGTCTCTGAGATGAGTTTGGTTCTTAAGTAATCTCTGGTTTTTTTCAGGTGAAGATGGGCATAGTTTATGTATAGAGTCTTACCTGCTTTTAAAATGTGTTTTCTGATGCCACAGGGAAAAATGTCATGTTTTTAACGGCAGTTTGGACACACAAGTGATGTATTTTTATGTCTCTGGTAACAAATTGAATGGGGAAAACTAATTCATAGCTCTCAGTTTAGGAAAAGCAAATTGGATTAACTGATAACGTCCAGGTTTCGTTGCTAACTAGGTACACAACTGAAGTGAAGTCTAGTTTAGCTTTAATGAGAACAAACAATTGTTTAAAAAGTTCAGCTAATTCTTAGTCTTTTTACCAGTAACTGTTTTATTTTTTCTCTTTTTCTGCTATCACTGTGCATGAGGCTCTGAATGCAAAGGTACTGAATGCTCCCAGTTTATTTTATACCCATATATTTTATAGTTACACTGGTTTTATTTTTGTATTCCTAGTCTGCCAGCCATATTGCTTCCAATCCAAAAGCAAGTGCAAAAATGAAGAAAGATAATATGAAATATGCCAGCTGGGCAGCTAACCAAATAAATAGAGCATACCAGGTTAGTACATCATTGTTATGGTACTCTTAACATGCTTTGTAGCTATTTTCTTCACTTTTATCAGCTGCTATTGAAGAGGTTAGATACAGTGTGTAAATCAGCATAATTTGCTGGTATTTTTTTGCATCCTACTTCTGTTTGATTTCCCGGAAGCCTTAATTAATATAAGGTTGATATTTTACAGTTATGAATTACTATTATTTACTTAATAACTTGAAGCAGATTTTTTTTCCACATTAACTAAACGTACACTAATGTAATGTTGACCTCCAAGACTCAGTTCCTCAGCTAAGTATTTTAATAAATGTCTTAATTCTTAAAATGACTTGGGCATCTACTTCTATTTTACTAGAAAACAAATGAAAATTCTAGAGTTTTATTTTCCTTTGTTTTTTTCTGACCTTGTGAAATCATATTCAATGGTGTTCCTAATAATTCTCTTAGTAATTATGACTGAAGTTGGTTGTGTGTATTTTATAGAAAAATGCCTGTGGAGCTGTGAAAGTGTAGAATTCGTAGGCCGCAGTCAAAGCTTACCAAAGTCGTTAGGAGTCTTTCCAGCTATTTGAAAAGCTATGCACAAACATCTATATTTGCTTTTGTATTATAAGCCTCTATATTTTTTTTCTATAACTACAAACAAAACCAGGTTTTAGCTCATAGGTTCTGCTGTCCATGTTCCCCAAACATCATATGTCTATTTGACTCCCTTATAGCTATTCTTAATGATCTGCCAATCAAAGTTTATGGATAAGTAATGCTGAATGTCAGCATCATACTGTCCAGTTCTCCCCAGAACTTTTTCTGAGCAAGAATGTTAGTATTAAACACAAAGACATTGTATATATGTAACACTCCTTTCTCTCTGTAATATTTCAGTATCAGAACACAACATTTAATTTTTTTCTTGCTGCTACTGTTTCACAGTTAATACTACCAGATGGCGTTTTGACCAGCTCCGTCTATTACAGAATTAAATTAGAATTTTGTTTTATGGCCAGTGCAGTTTTCTTAATACACTGTGTGTTAATTCATTGCCAAGAGTGCAGCTTCTTGTGGCTGATGTGGTTTTGATGTATTACAGTTTTGAAGTATTTTCCATTTCCCCTGATTGGCCTTGTAGTTTCTGACTGTACTTTACAGTGAAGAATATTGTATCCCTGAGAACATAATTAGGCATTTTAGACTTGTGTGCCTAAAGTTTATTTCTCTGTTTTGCTCTTTAAATGCCTCTCTGCTTTTCAGTAACAAACCATTTACCTGCTGATGACAGTAAGGTGTGTATGAATTACCAGCTTGTCTGATTTCTCATAAATAGGCAGGATTTCTTTTCCCTTCAGTAAGTCTGACATTCCTGTAAGCACAATGTTGATGGAAAAACCAAATATTGCAGGAATTTAAAATAAACAAGCAAACTCAAAAAAACCCTTGAAGAACAGAATACACAGTGGATTCACCATTTACAGAACAAAACAAGTTTTAAAAGATGTGTGAATTTTGAGTGAAAACTATTATTCCATGTTTTACATCTTAATAAAATGTACTGCTTACATCAGAGAGGTTTTGAACACATGTTTTAAGTGAATATTACGACTGAAGTTTCCAGTTCAAAGCACCAGTAGAGACCTGCTAGCACTTCTGGGGAACAGACCCTTTCAGGGTGCATCTGGATGAAAATGTAAAACCAGCGTTGGCTGTGGAATGGTGGCATACCAAAATTAAGACCAAGAAATAGGCGTCTCCGGGTTCTAAATATAATGAAAGTTTAATTGTGACAGTTTGTAGTTACTTGACTCACATGCAGATAAGCTTGCCTTTTTTTTTCTTTCTTTTTTCTGTCTCCACGTGGCTTTCTATTAACATCACAATATCTCTAACAAAATATGTCTTGTATTGGGAGTGGTGGTAGTGTTGGGGGGCTTTCTGGGTGTGTATGAGGGGTTTTTTGTTTTGGTTGGGTTTTTTTACTGGAAAGTGTAATTGCACTGTTTCTGTGAAGCTCTCTTTGGATCCTACGTTGAGGATTTTTGGTTGATGCTTACCAGAACAGATCACGTTAACACAACTAACATATATTTAAAACACATGTCATAACTTCTTTGTGACTTCATACTTTTGTGATACATTGCATACTTCAGCTGCTCTTTTTAGCTGTTTGGGACATAAAGTGACGAACACCATATCTGACTGGAATCGTAGAGGGGATTTAGCTATACAGAAAACGTAAGTGCTCAAGCAAGGATTTGGCGAGCAAATGGCGTGAACGCCTCCTTCCTCTTCACAGAAGTACCACAAGAAGCTCTAGTGACTATAGCTGGACAGGACTGTCCCAGCCCAACCCTACTGAGCTCGTTACATGACTGCAGAAGGGTTTGGCCGCTCCGGTGTGTACGTCAGAGACTTACAGCATCCAACTGCTACAGTAAATGGTGTTTGGTGATGTAGTAGGTGGCAGTTTCTCCTATGAGTCAGTATTGATTTGTTGCTTCCTTAGCATGTTGAACGGTTGGAAATTGTCATCTTTTGGACCTAAGGATGAAACCTTGGTCGCTTGTGCCGCTGGAAGCCCTTACAGCATTCCTCCATCAGTGGAGGGTTATCTAGCCGGGTTTTAAGCTAGGTACTTAGATTCTCTCTATAAATCCTTTACTTGCATTATCCAAAGTGCTTTGTAAAGTGTAATAAGAGCGTTAAGAGCTTGTTGAGTTTGGCATTGGCTTGTTTTGTTAGTTGGATCTTCCTTTACTGTTAAATGCAATTTTTCTTGTAGTCATGTTCTAGAGAATAAGATGCATTTATAATCCTGACTTGGGTACATAGACAAATTGTATGAATTTGTGACTTTAACGCATGAAATTATTAATTCAAAAAGTTACTTTTGAGCAATTGTCTTACAGTGACATCTTTCCCAATTTTCAGTCTGGATTTGAACTTGAATTACCAGCAGTTTACTCAGTAATTTTGGAAAGCTGCCTTTATTTTTTCAAATTCAGCACTGGCTGTAGTTGCATTTTTTTATTATTTTATATGCAATTCGCTTGAAATATTTTTACTGGTCCCCTTCTTTCGACTTACTCTCTCATTCAGGCAGTTTGCTTTGGCACTTAGTTTTTGCTTTTCCTGTGCATTCCTGTATGAAATCAGAGGAATCTTTTGTTTATTGTCATTTAAAGAAAACAATCTCTGGGTGTAAAAAGAAAACCTTACTTTCACCAGTGCTGGTTAGACTGTACAGCAGTTTCTTTACAGGAAAATATGGTGATGAGGAATAGTTGAATTAAATAATTTTCTGAAAGGTACAGATATTTGACGTTCCATCTGTTGATACACTTATTTTGATGTTAAATATGTAACCCTCCATGCTGATTAGTACTTCTCATCTGTGCCTAATCTAGGAGAAATGTAAACTTTCAAAAGAAGACAGAAAGGTTCTGTAGCTAGGGCTGCTGTGTGGAGCTGGAATTCCTGGCTGCTAACACATGCACTGACGAAAAAGGTCATTATTCTCTAGGCCACTTAAATTTAATTGACTGGGTGAAAAAAAACCCAAATAAAATTTTATTTTAATCTTTTATTTCAGATGTTAGAGAAGCACTCATCATTCAAAGGATTATTATAAGTTTATTATAAGCTTAGATTTGCCTTATCACTGAGAAACTGGATTATTCTCTCTGTGCAGACTCTGTGAAGAACGAATATCTGTTCTGACTGAGGACATGAGTCACAGTTACTTTAACAATGAAGCAAAACATGGCTACCTACTGCTCTTCAATTAGCTAATTGGTTTAGCATGTCCTCTGGTAGAATTGTTTCAGCAAAGGCAGGCAAGTTTGATTAATGCTCACAAAAATCTTTAATGTGATCCTACTCATAGTAATTTCCAGATACACGCTTCTTGGGTACAATGCTAAATTCTTCTGTGCTAGCAATCCGCGTGTTATTTATGGTCGGAGAGGTGATTTTGTTACAAACCATTTGGGAAACAGAAAATTAAATCATGATTTTAAGAAATGGATTCCGGTTCAATCAGTCAAATTGCTGTGTAATGGCAGAATAGACAAAATAATTGTTCGTCAGGGCAAATTTGAAGTGATTACATTTCCAAGTATACTTCTCTTTGTTATGACGCAGAGTTTGGTTTTATTTGTTCAGCTTGAAGTACACGTCAGTATCAGGAAGGCAGCCACTCTTGAAATTAGCAAGTAACATTTTTTAGACTAATGTCTTATGTCAGTTTTGCTTTCAGTGTCCCCGAAGAGGAGTAAAATAAGTAAAATTCTTCTTATTTTGAAGCTTTCCTCTGCATGCTTTCTGTGTGTCTTGCCAAGTGTGCTTTTTGACCACAATATATTCAGGCTTCTGTGCCTTTTATTGAAATCTCTGAATTATTTGAATTGAAACAGTTTTTCAGTCAAGGATTTTGAGTTCTCTTTCTTCATTTGCTTGTCTTTATGAAAGGATTTTGGCTCCCCAAGTATCTGCTTGGGACTGTTCTTGTTTAGCATATACGAAAAGAGGACATTGTATTTAGTCAGATCCAAGCAGACCCTCTCACCTGGGAGAGCGTTATGAAATCTTTGATTTTCCTCTGACGTTGACTGTCGCAGGTCACTATGAACTATAACCTGCAGAATGGGTTTGTAAGTACTACTAGAGTCAAAACATGGCACATCAGTTCATCACCTGGAAATACGAAAATACGGTGTTGTCAGTATGTCTCTTAACTAGAAACTGTTGTCACAATAACAACATTTCATTCTCCTATTTAATTGGAAATAACGTTTCATTTACTGTGCAGAAACTTTTTTTTTTTTTGAGAACTCAGTGCTGATTTGGAATTCCAGTGTTAGATGGTAGCCTGGAGGTCAAAAGCAGGTTAACAGGTCCTGCAGCTTGTTGCTGGTGTGATATTACCTGGGTTTGATGACTTAATCTTTCTTAACAGGTCATGAAGAGTTTGCTAAATTAAGTTAATTACAAGAGAGAAGGGACACATTATAAATCAAGGACTAACTATGTGAGACACCAGTGGTATTTGAAATAAAAAACATTAAATTGAAAATTTATTGAGTGTTTAGATGTTAACATTTAGGTAGAGAATAGGCCATTTTACTAGCATCAAGTTATAGTTACTGCTTCTGTAATTTCTTTACCACACCCCACCCCCAAATCCCAAATGCAAAACTTTTTAGTGCAGGTGTATTAAAAATGGTTGAGAGTTTCATTTGACTGAATACCAACGTAGCAAATAAATCCGCTGTGTTGGATGTGGCTGATGAGTGATGGGAATCGTCAATACAGTTAGAAATAGCCTTGTGAGGTCAGTGTGGGGTGAGCAACATCTCCTACCCTTCTACCCTTTCCTTTCCCAAACTTGGCTGCGTATGTCTTAGGGAATCGAAAGCCATAAGTAGTAGTTATTAAGCTGTATCTTTGTTATCAAGACAGACTTTATTTCAAACGCTCTCTGAAATTGCTGTTGTTACAGTAGGCTATGATCAAATACAAGGTCATTACTCACAGTTAGTTTGAACCATAAAATATAATTATATGATGTCTGGATTATTTTATAGTAGAATTTCCCCGTCTCGCTATAACAAAAATAGAAAATAGATTAGCCTAAATAACAGGTCCAAGTCTTGCCACTATTTAAATTACGAATATAATCTAATTTGGATCACATAAAGGAATTTCAATCTGAAATAAAAATTATATTAAACTTTACAGAGCAAACAAAACAACAGGAAGATCTCTATTCAGATAAATGTTAAATTTCAAAGTGGAATACTTGTTAGTGATGAATAATCAAGTTCAGAGCAAATGAGTGAAATTAAGGAGTTCTGTTGTATTTTTCATTACTTACTAGAGGAAGGGTGATACAGCTTGTATTCTAGTGAAAATGCTGAGTTTTAGTGAAACAGTAAAGAGGCTGTGCTTTTAGGTTTGTAGTAATTAGAGTAAATTTTTGGTACTTAACGTTTAAAACTGTTACTTGTACAGCCTCTATGCACAGGATTTCTGATATATGACAAATAACTACCCTTTTTTGTTGTTGTTTAGTTTGCAGGTCGCAGTAAGAAAGAAACTAAGTACTCTTTGAAGGCAGTGGAAGACATGTTGGAGACACTGCAAATCACTCAATCCTAGGTTGGCATAGAGATCCAATATAAATTTTCCAATTCCATGATCAACCTGTAATGACCTATGGGTTATGTTACTCTAGTGCTGTTAAAAGTTAATTTTGTATTAATTAATGTGCTATCTAAAATACTGTTTTATGAAAAGTGAAATGCCTATTTATTGCTGCTATGAGAAATGTGATGGGTACCCACTGAAATGAATAACTTATCCACGAGCACAACATAAAGAAATTACATGTGCTGCACATCAGTCTCTTTAGATTTTTGTATCTGCAGTACCTGCATTTAAGCCATAATTTGTAGAAATAAACTTGTTAAATGATTAAAAAAAAATGACAGTGATTTATTTGACTTGCAAATGGAAATTACGAATTTATATATGTAGACAAGTAACATATGTTGGAAATTTTTATCTTATTTACATATTTAAAAGCATGCTACAGAGGTACACTTTCTGGTAAGTATTTATGATACAGCAAGGTGTTATTATGAATACACTTTACTAGAGAAAAAAGTTGATGTTAGTGGTTTTATTAATGAGTTGATATCTGGTACTGTAGAAATGGAGAAAATTTATTTGTGTACTTTGCTTCAGAGGGGCTTGTGTACTGACTTAAGGTCAAAGACATTCTTCTCTGTGGCTTTGTGGGCAAAGGCTTCCATGTCCACGTAGTTCTCCGATCAGTATATGCATATGCACTTTTTTTATTCCTTCGCTGTGTCCTTTGTTGTGCATATGTTCCACATCATGAATTTCAAAACCATCTGAAGGGCTGCGTGCTGGTCTGTACTAATTTTGTGCCTACAGGATGGGTACCCCTTCACTGTGGTGTAAGCTATGGTGTGTTAGCTTCTCCTCAGTAACCGAGTGTTACAGCACTGTAAGGATGAGATAGCTTGTTTGACTGCCTTGTGCTTACTGGAGGAGAGGGTAGAAGTGTTTTTACCCCGTTAGCATGAAGTATCTAGCACACTGTAAATCCTTATTGTATGTGTCTTTAGGTGCTTGTTTATTTATTCAGATAATTAGTCAAACACCCTAATTCATTAATTTTGCAGTTCTGATCATTCTGGATGTTCATACACGTGCTGTGGCAATTCAGTTGCACAGCTATCATTTCATTTATTACAGCTTCAGTAAGATTGCATAATAGCAGCAACATACCCTTGCAAATTCTAATAAAAATATCGCGGTGTCATTTTCGTGACGCTTACCACCATCCAAGCTGATGTGAGTTTCAGATTTTATACTGCCTGCTCTGTATAGATGGTAGGTTAAAGGCTATGTATTAAAATGTCCTTTTTATGACCGTTAACTTGATGTAATAAAACAAAGCTGAGCTCCTGCTTAAAAACAAAGCAGCAATGAAAACTTGCCCTTTGAGTTCGAAGCTTGAAAAAGTGTATAACTGGAGTGGTTGTTGCACGAGACTGTGCCTTTAAGAAATACATAAGATGTCATTCCCATTATTCATGAAGCAGATTGGAGTACAGTAGTGTGACAGGATGTGTGCGATGCCATGAGAATTAATTGTATGTGGAATCTTAACGCAGTGCTGTTGAAATATAAAACTGCAAATACTGCATAGTATTGTATTAAATCAACCAGTTCTAACTTGGGGAAATAGTGCAGATCCCTTTATAACAGTAACTCACAGACTGGCCTCAGAACAGTATTTGCTGATAGATTATGTATGTTTCAGGTGGAAAATCAAGAAAATCTCATAGGTGAACCTATGTATTTCTGTTCAGATCTATAGTCTTTTATTGTATGAGTGTGCCATCTAGAGTTTTAAACCCTCATTAGTCTTTTTTTTATTTTACCTGCATCTCAAATAACTCGGTTGCTTTCTAAAATTAAAAATAGTGGGAATCTATACTGTAGACTAAAATTATTTAGCAGTGCATAATGTTTTACTTCCAAGGTACTAAAAAATGGCAGTGCAGTGTTCTTGTGCAGCAGGCATCTATGCTGCTGGGAAGTGTCATATGTAATGTTTAATTCAGAGGCAACTTTTAACAATGTCATACTCGGGCACATAGCACATCAGTTTCTCTGTAAGAAAGTTTTTTTCTATTTCTTGTTTTCAGTGATTTAATGACAAATTTAATCTCATTTGGTTGCTTAGAACTTTCTAGTTTTCACTACTGCTTAACATCTTTTTGAAATTACTATTAGCACTCTGATTTGTGCTTGTATTTTGGCATGATTCCTGCATAATAGAGCTTACAAATTGACCTAGCAAGTATTTCTGACAAATTTGTATTTACTTCAAAGATAAAATAAATTACTGCTATGAAAATATATGGGCAGTCTTTGATAGAACTATTGAATTGCAGAGATGGAAATCCAGGGGTTTTTCTGTATTCAAATGAAAGAAAAAAAAAATTCCTGTGTCTGCAGGGGAAGTAACTGCATGAAATGCCCTGGATTCTCAGCAAGTAAAGGGTACGGAAGAGAAGCTGTGATATAATGTGATCTTTATAAAAGTCATTTTCCAGTTCTAGTAAATGATTTTGTAATATGTCACTGACGCTGTCTTCCATTAAAGAATAGGTTTTCAAAGAATGGTTGCTTAGTTAACAAATGAACTTGATTATGTTCTGTATTGTGTTCTGACAGTGACAAATGCTACACAGAAATATTATTATCAAGCATGCAGTCTCCTCTTTCCAAAATAAAAGGCTGTGTCTTCATATTGTTTCAGTTGACAGCAAAAACTTGAGACCTTTGCAATGGCAAACTGTGTAGCAATGACTTGTGTCTTTATTTTGTGCAGCCATGCTTTGGTAACAGGCTTGATAGAGAGACCTTAGTGTTATCTGTTGAAGTAAAGGTCATTGAAGAGCCAGGAAAACCTCCTATTCTGCCCGTGTAATACACGTTACTGGTGACTTCTTAAAACCCTTTTGTCCGAATGTTATACGATTCATATTTTGTAGCTGCAAAAAGCACGTCTTGTTTAGAATATATTCCTAAATCTCTTCTGTTCAGTGCCTGGAATATCTTGCAGTTGCTATTGGAAACTCTGTTATTGGTCAACGGAGGACTTCCTCTTGGCAGCGCTGTATTTGTGATGGCATCCATGTTTGCTAGTCACTGCATTTACAGTGGAACTTGTATTTCAGCCAGCTTTAGAAGGGAGGGGAAAAGGAAAGCAAATTAAACTTGACTTACTGGCACAAATTTGTTAGCTTCTTGTTACTTGCACCCTCATCTTCCAAGAACACCAACTATAGCTGTAGTCAGGTTTGCAATAATAATTCCTCTTCTTGTAACTCAAGAGCTTCCATATATTCAGCTGTAAAACCAACACTCCATTAAAACCTGAACCATACATTCCAGTGGAACAGCGCTATGCAGCGTGCACGTACCCCCGTACACAGGGAGAGGACAGTTCTCCCACCCTCCCTCAAGTTGGTGTCAGAGTGGAGGAGCGTCAGAACAGTTCTTGAACGTGGTTTTGTCTAGAAAACGAGTATGGCTTAATATGTCTTAGAACACTGCTTGTTACTGGCATTGCTCAGTGCTTGAACAGAATTTTAGAACTAACTATTGCTTGACTACAGATACTTGAGTGTACATGGAGAATAAAGTACTTGAAATTAGTCCTTAGTCTTGTCTGGAATGACTCTGCACCCTTGCAGATCTGTATCCTCTCGACAGGCACCAGCTGGAAGTTGGACTCGACCCAGAGAGTAGTTTTCAGAAATAAACGGTCGTTAATCTACCTGCCTCTTAAAAAAACCCAACCAAACAAAAAAAACCCCAACAAAACCAACCACAATACCCAACAAAAACCCACCCCAAAACCTGCAAATAAACAGCTCACCCAAAACCTGGTAGAGAAAGTTATTTTTCAGCTGCTGAATGTGAAATGGCAACCCTTTATCAGTGCGCTTCGTAGGTAAACATAGTTTGTTCTGCGATAGGGAAAACCGCTGTATAAAGCAGTGCAATCCTTGTAATGCCTCTCTAGAAGGAAGAAAGGCTGGAGAGTAGTACGAAGGCCTGCTCAACCCCTATGCCATAGTAGGGCTTCCTATGGCAACTCACAAAAAAAGTGCTGTTCATCTGCACTTAGGATCCCACAGGTGAGCGTTCCTGGTGTGTGGGCGCCATTGCAACTAAAAAGGGACCCACACAGCCCAGAGCCTACAGAGCAGGTGCTGAGACCCAATGCAGCGCATGAGTCTCCAGCCAGCCGTCAGCGGGGCTGCACGCCGACATGAAACTGCCTGCAGCTTTCTGCCCCGACTAGGGACTGTCCCCTGAATTTTACTTTTCCCCCCTTGGCCTCTGCACAGCAGGAGTCTTGTGGAAGATTTTACCGCTTTCACTGGGGCTGGGCATGGAGGTGAGGTAACAGATGGATAGGTTTCCTGGATTAATCCTAGATCTGTGAAGGTTTTACACATTCTTAGCTTCAGTGCTCTCAATTACCAGGGCTCACCTGAAGGTCAGAGTATAAGCCTTTGCCTTGGACTGAAAGGATGTCAGGCATCAGACCTGTCCTGTTAAACATCTGCAGTCTGCTTAGCTGGTTTGTGGGTGCTTGACAAAGAATGTCAGAAGGGGGATTTTATCCCTGCTGAATGACACGCAAACGTGTAGAAAGATCTGTTACTTGTGGTGTCGTGGGGACTGCAGTTTAGTTCTCGCAGTCACTGGGCAGGTTTTTTTAGGGGGGCCGGGGGGTGTGTGTGTGAAAGAGTATGGAGTGAATAACTTAAGGAAAAACACTTCCAGATGGGAGACCCTTTATCCAAGGTCAAAGGGACGGCCAGAAGGAAGAGCCACCTTTTCAGCTTGCCTGAGTCAGCGTAGGTCCGCTAGATCTCTTCCCTGTAGAGGATGGCAAAATACGCTGCTTTTTGCACTGCGTAAATAATGAGAAGTGTAAGCCTATGTTTAAAAAAAAATGAAATTGTAGTGCAGAAACGTTTTTCTCCTCGCCCTCGTGTATTTTAACTTGTTTTCAATGTGACATCACTGATGTTAGGGTTCCTGATGCTGTTTGGCTAGCACGTAGGCATCTGCCTCAGGGCTACCAGTGGAGAAAGACACATCTAGAGTGACCGCTCGCTTGGGAACGGTTCCTGCTGCTTTCCGTCAGGGCTGGTCATGACCTACTTGCATTGGCAATAGAAGCACTGCTTGTCCCACTTAGACAGGGCTTGCTTAAATAAGATTCCTCTTAGGATCAAGGCTAATTTTCCCCTAAGAACGAAGGATTTTTTTTCCCAAATTTGTACAGTTTTTCTGTAGCAAGGTTTTAGGTTTTGGACACGATGTTTGGAAGTGAAACTTGAAACCCGGCAGATGTAATCCTCCCGGGAAGAGGCTGCAGAAATCAACACTGAGAAAGTTTCAAAAAAGTGAGCAGCGAGTAAAATTAACCATTACTTCTGTTTATTTAGGTAATTGAGCTTGACACAGTGGTGTGTCTGACAAGTTGGTTTGTGTTTTTTATTCGGTTAAATACAGATACGACACTCAGAGCTGTCACTGGCCGTCTGAGAATATTTGTTTCAGTTTAGGCTTTGGAAATTGTGTAAATGTGGATAGATCACGATGCGGGCAGCGGCGTAAGAAAACTACCCGGTAAACCAGTGTCTCATTCCCTGGGCAGCTGCTGCAGTTTGTTCTGCTTAACTTAGAATCAAGAATGAAAACCGTGAAAAAATATTAATAGAGTTATTACAAGTCAATAGCTGCTGCGTCCTTTTAATTCTGTACATTCAGTTCTCAACAATGTTATTCCTTTTTTTTGTGTTATGGAATGGTTATTGTATGGGCTGCTTGGGCATTATTAGCAGGCTGTTTTGTAAGCTGGAAATACGTTTGAAAGTTTCACAATTTTCATTCTCCCTTTGAATAACGTATAAATACCTTGGTCTTGCTGACTCCAATTGAGATAAATTGTATATAACATGAACACAGAATTTCTGTTTTAAACATATCAATAATATTTAGTGGCTTGTAACAATATTGTAATTGTAGCCTGGCCAAGCTTTTTGATCAAAACTTCCCAGAAATGTAATGTCTGTATGGAGCCAAAAGCTCTAATAAGCTTTTAAGTAAATTTTGATGTATTTAAGTGTAGGCACCGCCCAGACTGAGAAAGAAACCGTTGCTGGTACAGATGATTTACTCCTCTTGGGAAGCTCTCCTATTCAGGTAATGTTGAGCCTGATTAGCCGTAAGGAAGAAACAGCTACACCTATTATCAGGGTAGTTTCAAAGAATGTCAAGCCTTTTCCATGTACAAACCATCTTCTGAGTAAAGCAGAGGTGTAGATGGGGCCATTCGGGAGCAATCTGAGAGCAAATCGATACATGATGCTGCCACTTTGGGAGGGAATTGGATGAAGAAGCCTAGCAAGAGATTTATGTCTGGTTTTCCTTTTTTTTATGTAAAGTTTACTTGAGAAAAAGACCTCTGCAAAGTAAGTTCATTTAGGTTGGCTGATATCTGTCTAACTATGTAACAGAAAGGGAATTTTTAGGGGTAGGAGGCTAACAGGCTGGTGGGTGTCCAGGATGTCGGTGCCAGGAGCAGTCTCTTGCACGGTTGCAGGTTGAGAGCATCTGGGCCTTCCGTGCCAAGGTGGTAGGGCCTGTTACCCAGCTCTGACATCTGTCTTGCGGGCAAGAACAGCCTTTCTCGTGTCCTTTCAGGGCCTGACTGTCATATTCAATCTTCTGAATGCCTTTATAATATGAATAGTTCTTTTTTTATAAATTCCAGTGATTTGCCAGTTCAGAAGGGATCAATGATCCAATTTATTCCCTCCAGCTCTAACCAGCATACATACAGATATTTTTCTTAAAATGAGCTCCTGGGCCCTATTCCTGGTTTGCTCTCTAGGCAACAAAATAAGGGATGGAATTCTCCAAGTCACTGGCTCCCATTTGGCCTTGCTGGCACTTTTTTGATTCCAAATTTTTTTGAAAATCAGACCACATACTCAAGTGCTTAAGTGCTTAGACGTGGATTCAGTTCTTAAATTTAGGCACCAGCTTTTTTTCTCTTCTTTTGTGTCCTTCATTTGCTAGGCTCCTAAGTGGAAGCAGAATAGATAGCTGTCTAAATCGCCCTGGCTGTGTGTTTGTAAGCAATTGAAAAGTGGCTTTTCATAGATGGCCATCTAAGTGTAAAATCATAGGAAGAAAGGAACAAAAGTGACTGCTGACTAACGCAGTAAGAACAGCATTTTAAACTAAATTAATGCAAGAAAGGCTACAGAGACTTGATGTGATGGGAGTTAGTGAGGTAAAAGAAATAGAGTTGTAAGGAAGCCTGTGCTCTGCTGGGCTCTGGAACCACGTGCTTTTCCTTCATGCTCCGTCATTCCTGCAGTCTCGCCTGTTACCTCCCACCAGCTACATCTTTTGCGGTGGCTCCTTGCGGCGGGCTTTCTGTCCATATGCTGTGGCCAACCGTGACACACATGAGAACTGGGGGATGACGTCCGGTCACGCCAGGGTGGTGGCTTTTCTGTTGTTCTGTCCTGTTCCCTTTTCGGTGGTGGGTGAGAACTGCGGGTGTGTTCTTTGGCAGTGAACAACAAGTACCAGAAGGCTGCCAGATACTGGCTGTGTTCATTTATTTCTGATCACTTCAGGTAAATGAAACAAAGGGGTCAAAGGTGCCAGGAGATTTCCAGTCGCTTCACGTAAATGAAACAGAGCAATTGAAGGTGCCAGGGGGACGCCTGACTGCTGTCGGGTCGCCAGTGATCTCAAGAATGCTGTGGAACCAATGCTTGGGTGCCACCATGGGGGTGGCAGGGAAGGGAGCAAATACTCTTGCTTCGAATGCCCTGAATGAAGACGACTGTTTGAATGGGAGGTGATATTACTGAGGACTGGCCAGAATGCAAGAATTTTGTTTTACGATAAAATTGAGGTTTGACTTCTGGTTTTGTTCCATATTAGAAAAAAACAGAAAGCTTTTCAGTGCTGAAACAGCCATGCCCACAAGGTTTAGTACACATTGGATTACCAGTAACCTAATGACTGAGTCATTTCCCTGAGTTGTAGGAGATTGAGGTTTAAGTTAAGTTGTCTACCTGATTAGGAGAGAGACTTTGAACTTTAGTTTCTCATATTCCCAGCAAGTGACCTAACCGTCATGTTGCTGAGTCAGTCTCTGGCCCACGGACGGCTGGAAAATGAGAGAACTCAATAGGAGAGACTGGCCAATTCGCTTTGACAGGTTAGATTTCTCTCTCATTAAAATTCCCTAAAATAAACCCAACCCTGAGAAAGCGCCAGTGAAACAAATGCTTTTCCGTGGAAAGCATCTGGCTTTTTTGGGTCCCAATGACTGCACTATTAATTGCGATGTTTCACAACAAGGACATGGATTTTACAATTTATTTAATATACAGTGGCTCAGAGGCATTAAAAATAATCAAGTAACTTGCATCTTTTTCAGCTAACAAATCTGGAGCTTTACAGGGGAAGGAAAACACAAATCTGCTCTTGGTGCTCGCTCCCTTTCTGTGCTTGCTAACACACTTTGTGTTGTATGGATGTGAATGATTTCTCTGAGCTTCGAGGCAGCTGAGGCCAGCAGGCACCGCAGGCAGCTGCACAGAATAGGCCGCTTTATGGAGCTTTGCCTGCGTCTGAAACGGCGAAGGTGGGCTGTTTTACTCTGAGCAGCCCGTCTGCCTTCTCTGTGCGCAGCTTTCCGTTCCAACAGAATCCAGCAAGGGAAAGGTCAGGATTCACGTGTGGGTTTGGGCAGCTCCGTTCCTTTCAGCCTTCCCCCTTCTCCTGTCTCCCTCACTGTAAGAGCAGCACCGAGCTGCTCGTCCTGGCCATCTTCTTTTCCTGTCTGGAGGGAGAGTCACCTCCTGAGTTGTCACTGCTCTTGGGAGGAGGCATGAGAGGAAGCATCGCTTATTTTTTCAGAGTAGAGTCAAGGTGGAGGCAGGAGGGAGCGGTGGCTGGTGAGAAGAAGCTCATGCAGAACTTAATCTGTCCTAAAGTGAGTGAAGAGAGCGCCCCAGGTGAAAATCTGAGAGAAGGTGGTATGGACCAAGCCACCTACGGGACCAAAATCATCCCAGTTTTCTGATAAACCAGGTGAAGAAACTCCTGAAATCCATGCTGTCTCTACAGAGCCCGGTTCCCAGCTTTAGCCACTGATGGTCACCCAAGAAAGTCACTGCACACGTGGACATTTGCAGAGGCAGGCTGCAGCTTGTGTAATAGCCGTGACAAAAGGAGAGGCGCCAGGAAATACGTTGGCCTGACAGAGATTTCTTTTTAAGGAGGAACATAGAGAAAAAAAATTCAGTGGTGCTTCTGGTAATTGAAATTAAGTTCTGTATTGTGTAAACAATGTATGGAAAATTACTTCTGAGGAGCGTAAAGGAAGAGAAAGGTGCGAAGAGAGGTCCTTGCTCCTGTACGAGTCAGTGGGAGCTGGAGACGTGTGCCAGCGTAGGAAGTTGTCTTTCTCTTGCTGGTTTGGAAGAAGAAATCTTGCGTAGACACTGCTTTTCTTTCATGGAGAACTTCATGCATCAGTGTCACGGTTTAAAGCTGGGCTGGCTGTTAAGCGAACGACAGACGCTCTTTGTTAACCCCCTCCCTCCCCAAAGTGGGGGGGAAAAGAGAAAAGGGAAAGAGACTTATGGGTTAGAAAAGTTAAAACAGCTTTAATCTAACTACAATAATAATGAATAATAATAATAATGAAATATATACAAATATACAAATATGTACAAAACCGATATTGAGCTCCCCCCCACTGATGACGAATACGTCACCCGGACGCTGCGGGGCACGCCCCAGGAAAGTCCCGGACTGTACTCAGCAGCAGCAGGCAGGAGCTGGATTCAGGAATGCACGGATCGGGATCGAAGGCAGAAGAATCAGACAGAGTCCTCCTCGGATGCCGGCCATAGAAGAAGAGAGCGAGACCCTCGTGATCCCTCTGCTTTATACCGAGTATGACGCGTATGGGATGGAATACTCCCTTTGGTCAGTTTTGGGTCACCTGTCCGACCCGCTCCTCCCCACCGCAGGGTCGCAAGGGTGACGACTTCTCTGCTCTTTCAGTTCCGGCGCACAAGAAAGTTAGCAGAAGCAAGCATCGACCTTGGTCTCCATAGGGATAACTATAAGCAAGGGCCTTTCTGCATACCATTGCTTCTGATGTTCCAGCACTAACTATAAACACCAAACCTTATCACTGCTAGAAGCAGCTACTGTCTGGAAAAACATGCAGTTAATTTCAGAGAGTGCAGCTTCTCAGAAGAGACTTAACTAAAAAGCAAAGTTACTAGAAGAAAATCGGTTCTGTCCTGGCCCAAACCAGGACAATCAGCAAAATACTGAAGTGATAACTGAGCTTGAATAAAATTAATTCTCTTTCAGGCATACAGATGCGTATTTCCTTCTTTACAATTGATTAACTTCACGCCTTGCTTCCAGTGTTGTCACCTGGCTCAGAGGGCAAATGCATGTAGCTTGTGCTGGTGATGAAGGTGTGTGCCGTATCAGCAATGACAGATCTTAAAACATTTGTGTATTTTTCTTACCTGCTGAAGGTTGGTGGATTTGGGGTTTTGTACATTATTATACCTGGGTTTAGTTTTCCTTACTATGCAGATCTTTGTGTTATTAGTAACGTGTCTTACCTCCGGAGTCATTCAGTCTGTGGGGTTATCGCGGTTTTTTTCCCGCTTAAGTAGTTTAAAATCTCTCTGATGAAATCTGTATGCAGAAAATAGGTACATTTGCTGGGAATTATCTTTGATTAATTACTTTTCCCCTTATGAAGTGAAAAGGGAGTTACTCCTCTGTTACAACGAGAGAAATCTTGCTAAAATGTGGGCAAAGGTGTGGTTTTGTGACTAGCGTGAAGCAGTCTGCCACTTTGTGAGTTCTGTTACTGACTTGGCTCTGCAACATGATGCCATGCAGTAATTTAGGCTTTTCCTGCTTCACATTTCTCGAATGTAAAACAGGATCAGTGGAATGTGTTGTGCCCAAAAAATCACTGCTCGTAGGTGTTGCCGTGAAATTAATACAGCGCTTATCAGTTTTATCCTCCTTAACGTCATAAATGTTACATTACTAGTTGGCTGATGAACCAGCTACATGTGTCTGGGGAAAGAAGTAATTTCTGTGTCCAGTCATTTCTCACAGGTAACAAATTTATGTCATGTGGGTCACCCCAGCCGGTGGTTCAGGTGACAGGAAAGTGTAGGGTAAATTTGGCATAATTCATGTACATTTTATACAGCCTCCAGATGTTTTAAGCATTCTACGCATTTGTTTAAAACAGTGTTCTTTTAATATTTGAGGTGGTTGTTAGGTATTTTGCTCAAACTGAACTTTATTATGAATAATCAATGGATGTAAGTTACCATGTCTTGCTAACCTAAAACTTTAATAATTAGTCATGGTTTATTTTCTATACATGTCAAGAGCTTTTGATCCTGCAGTCTTCATAGAGTTTACAAAGCATATCTGCTGTCTAGATTAAGAAGAGAAATGCAGTTGAACTACGTTGCATGCAGAATTTTCGTGTGATCAACTGCAAATTGATAGATCACACAGTAAAGAGATTTGGAATAAAGTATAAAAAGTACTTGAAACAAGAAAAGGACAAGTGTTTCTGAATGTTAGAAGGGTCACAGCTAATCCTGAGATGGATTATTCTGTATACTGGAAGTTGGGTTCAGCTCTGATTTAACTCAGCAGGAGGTTTTATTTTGATCTAAACATGAACTTGGTGTTGTGAGTTTTAGCTCAATGATTATATTCCATGAAAATACTAACTTGTATTTTATAAAACAATTTTAGACCATTTTCATTTATAGCCATAGTTTTCTATATATTGAAAGTGCTGTATTGCCAAGTACCTTGCAATGAATCAGACACATAACAAAGTGCAAGAGAAAATAAGAAACTGATTTAAAATTGTCTCTTGTTTTTAAACTTTTTTTCCATCACAAGTCTGGAAAGTGAACGACTGAATTTTTTTAATTATCATTAGGCAGCTCTGGTATAATTTATGTTAAGAGGTTTTGGCCTGTTTATGTGTGCTGGAATTTGCCAAAATTAGTAATGCGATATTCCATCTTTAGCAGGCCTATAGAGCAATAAATAATGACACATGACTGTATGTGAGTGTTGTTATTTTAATTTTTTTTGTGGTGTTCATGAAATGCAACGATCTTCCAACCCAAATTCTGCAGTATTAGGCAGCAAGTTGTACTCTGAACTAAACCAGATGCTGATCGGCTCTGTTCCTATTATCGACCTGGGGCAGAGATGGTAACCAGACCTTATTTGCAATGTTAACATTTGGAACAGATTAACAGCAGTTAGGCTGAAATGAGAAACCTCCACTTTACTGAAAAGGTTCAAAACATGTAATGCTGTAAAAATCAGGACGTCTGTAGTATGTTAGATAGGAATAAATAAGTTAACTGTAGGCCACACTTTCCCCTTTGCAGGATATGTTGTTTCCAGTTTACGAGTGGCCCTTTGAAAGGACATTTTTATGGGCTATAGTGAGGTTTAAGTCCTGATAAACCATCTACTTGATGAGGTATAGTATATCCAAACTGGCTGTGCTTGTTCATTGTGAGAGAGCCCTCCCCAGAGCCAAGCTGTACAGAAGATTTTTGTCCGGGGGACAAATCCCACATGCGCTCCTGAAGCTCAGGAGGTCCAGGATGCTTGGAATGCCAGCCTTCTGCTACATTCAGAAGCAAACCCAATGAGGAGCCAGAGGTCCCCGGCAGCGTCCGTGGAACGCATGGTGGCCCGTACGCTGCATGGTGGGCTGGAGCTGTTTCTCTGTGCCCACTCGTGGTATCTCAGAGGGTTCACTGGGAGCTGGAAGGGGTTGGTGGGAGAGTAGTGAAGGCTTAATGCTTTTTAGGCTAAGAATGGGCTAAGCCTCACCGCCTATTTGTGAGGGTTGTACAGTTATGGCTGCAACCATAAACTTGTACCGTGCATTATTTCTGGTGCTGTATTACCTTCCTCCTCATATCCTATGCTTTTTTATTGGGAATATGGCTTTAGCAGGAATTGAACAGCAGGTCTAAGGAGAGAGTCTTTCTGCAAAAGGCATTCAGCAGTGCTGCTGGTTTCTCATTGTGTCGGTCGCTGCGTGGTTTTTCCACGCGACTAGATCGAAAACATGGTACTCAGGTTTGCAGAGCGTAAAAGCTTTTGGAAAACTCACATGCAAGGCTTCTATTTAAATGTAGTTATTAACCACTGTATGCATGGATGCTGAGAGGGATGAAGCTAGGACATTAATTACCCCGGTAATCTGGTCATACTGTTCGTGTCGTAGCCAGGTCAGCCAAGGAAATCACCAACCACAGCTGCACGCACGGAGAGCTGTGGTGGGCAAAGAACCAACAGTGAGGTGCTTCGTTCTTGGGTGGAGGCTGTCATGGTGGTGCTGAGCGCTCGCTCCAGTAAGATAAATGGGAAATTAAACCTAATCCGCTGTAATTACATTGGGTGAACATGGATTTCAGTTCAGTTTATGTTGACTTGAAACAGGTTTTGGTTAAGCGTATAGCGTGGCTGGAGGTATGCACTGGAGCGGTAGCTGTGGTTTGGCTATGATTAGTTGTTACATGCGAGTGTAACTTCCTATAGGTGAAAGTTATAATACTTCTTGTAGGGAGTAGCAAAAGCCACTCCTGTCTTTTGGGAAGGGGCAAATTTGTAATGATGTACTGCTGTGGCCAGGTGAGCAGCCGGGAGGGAGGGGTTTGGCCTCCTCCTCTGTAGGACGGTGAGAGGAGCCAAGGTGTAGCAGGCGGAGCACGGACAGCACTGGGATGAGAAGCACTGTCAGGAAGGTAGCTAGAAAAGACACTGAGACGTGGAAACATTTACTCCATGCAAGCTGGGTAGAGATATGATCTAAAACATCTATAACCATGGACAGCAAATGAAGGGATCCTGGAAGCAGGGGATGACTGCCGGTCAGTGATGCTGTGCCCACTTGCGGCAGGCACACGCCGGTGTACGCGTTGACCCACGCTGCTGAGAGCCCAGGCTCTTGCTCCTGACGTTCGGTCACAAAAAGAAGTTGCCTCCTGTCTTTGAGCAAGGGCTTGCTTGTGTCCACGCAGTGTGGATGTGAGGCAACTTCTGGTTTGTGAGTGGGTTTGGGCATGCCTTAGGTGTCATTCTGTCGAAACAGGCTTTCTGTTTTTCCCTCCAGTAGCCCACTGCTGCAGCTTACAGCTGCTGAGTAAATCCACTAACAGGTCACCCCGGGATGTGGTTTTATGTCATTGTTTTTACTCCTTACAAAATTGATTATAGAAAGTACGTTTGGCTTTTTCTTAAGCTTCTAAGTATTGTGGCCTTACAAAAATTGATCAAGCTTTTCTTGAATTACAGGTCAGTGTGAAGCCACCCCTGGCCATGATGTTACTTAGAAGCTGATCTGAATTTCAGATTGTAGCTGGACTTCAGATGAAGAAAGGCTGTGAATACTTTGCAAGTAATAGTATTTTCCATGTAAAAGTGAAAAAGTAGTGAAATAATAAGCTGTTAGTATTTTAAAGCGTGTCCTTTTTTTTGTGTGTGTGTATATGGGGAGCTCAAAGGAGGGATGAATTTTCCCTCCCAGGTAAGATCCCATCACAGAGGAGGCTTGGAGGGAAGCAGCGTACGGCACTGGCACTGCAGAAACAGGCAGGCAGGCAGCTCTGAGGCGTGATGGATGCAGCTGTCTCTGCTCAAGGACGATTTTGATGTGAGACTGAATTTAGAGTATCCAGCATATGTGCAGAGTGCAAAATGGTGAAGCAAGAGCATAATGGTAGCAAATAATCTGCAGCTCAGCATGCCACTGCACCCTGCTACGTGGCCGTGGTGTTAGTATTTCCTACACTGAAATGGCTGCAACCTTTTCATGAAGCAGGAGCATTGCTTCAAGCAAGTGAGGCAGAGTTTTGAAGAGAAAACCTGCAGTGACACTGTTGCACAGAAAGTTTTGTGTGCCCAGTCTTTCACCTTTTCAGTCCTTAACCTCCCTGCATTTCTTCATCTCTGAGACATACGGTGGGTATAAGGTGGCACTGCTCGGCTGTCATTTCAGCATCTGCCGAACCTGTTGCCAAGTCTTATTTCTCGATAGTGACATTTTTGCTCATCCTTCACCCTCGTCACTTGAAAAGTTGTGCTGGGCAGTGGTGTATTTCCATAGGCGATATTCTGCTCTGAAAGGAAAATCTTGCTACGTCTAGCTCCTGCATTTTAACTTCTCCCTGCTTTACCTTTGCAATGAGCATTCCTCTTGTAAAGAGTTCCTTAACCCTTTTTAAGCCGCTTTTTAATATATAGCATTGCTGGTAAAGGTCTGTTTTGCCTGTTGTAAGGAATCTGCCATATTGGGATTGGTGACTGAGTTTTAAATACGGGGTCGATACACTGTAAAATCTGTCGCAGTTTGCAATAGGTTTAGATTTAAATCCAGCAAAAGCGTAATTGCGGGATAAAAATTGGCGATGTTCGCAGCCTAGGAATTATGTTTCAGACTTTGGAAGGAAAATGGTTTGGCTTATTTTTTTCCCCTTTCAGGAACACTATTATTTGCTGACTTAATACTTTCAGATGCTGTTAAATGGAAGAAATATTTCTGGAGTAAGTGTATTTTGCAGGTGCTTTGTCCTGGGATGTCTCTCAGAGTTTTATGGTATGACTATCTATGAAAGCAACGAGTCACAAACCTTTATAAAGTGGCTTCCAGCCAGCCGGGAGTGAGCAGCCATGGTCGCTGGTAGGCGTGTGTCTGGCTGCCCTTGCGGGTGTCACCACCCTGCCCAGCCCAGCTGAGCGCTGCAGCCGGTGACAGCATACAGTGATCCCTTTGGAAAAAACTGTGTGTATTCCATGCAAAGCAGAAGAAAAAAGGATTCAGCTCTTGCAGTTTCAAGGACAAATGAGTCGGCACGTTGCACATATGCAGTCCAGTTTTAACTGAAGTCTTGACTGGACTTCATTACCACAACTGGAGCTCAGCTGGGCGCCCAAAGCAGTGGTTAGCTGGGAGAGGTTTGCTCGCAGCAGCAGCCTGTGGGCCTCTCAGGTGATAAGAGAGAATGTTTTACGTATCATAGGATTAAAGAAAGAAAAAAGTTGTTACTGCCTCAGACATTTTTTATGTTTCAAATATATGTAAAACAATGTATTATTGTTACTGTCTCAGGCATGCATTTAGGTCAGCTATGAGCGTCATTAAAAAGAAAAAGCATCCTTTTCATGGTGATTCTAATTAAGAGGAATCTCTCTCCTCCTCTTTCCCCATCTCTCTGCTGAAAATGATTGAAACAGCAATTCAGTGGACAGAGAGCTCCTCCATCAGAGGCACTGACCTTTTTCCTGTTACTCTGCTCCGCCTTGGTACGGACAAGGCAAATAAGATTTTAATTTGATTAGTAGACATTTCAACTGCCTCTATTAAAAAAACCCAGAACCTACCACTCAATCGTGTGCTCTGAAGTTTCAGCACGTAGCTGCAAGGTGGAAGCTACCTAGGAAAGCGCAAGTCTCGGTTACCCCTTACCACTGCCTGCGTCTTGTAGTCACTGCCAGGAACAGCTGACTCTCCTTAAGGAATGGTAAAACTGACCATACACACGTCTGAAGTGACCCAAGTAAGCAACTTCTTTTAAAGACATGGTTGCTTTTCTGCCTTTTATTTGTTTAGGGAAGATTAGACAGGGTTTTTTCAAGATACATTTTTTTCCTGCTGAAATCTTTTTTTCTCACCGTTCTTAGTCTCACCAGAAATTTGCATTTCAAACAACAGGAAATTATTGTTCGTGCTTTTGTTGAAATCATGAAAATGTTTTTTAGGGGTTTTGTTTGTTTTTTTTTTTTTTCCAAAATTTCTGACATGGTCAAATCCCTTAGTTCTTTAACTTTTCAGGTGCATGGTTTTTTTTCCCTTCATCTCTTTCCAAATGGAGAAACCTTTTAAGGGAATTTTCCTTATGCTGGGTCAGATGCTCTTTCCTGCCTACACAGTATCATTGCAGTAAAGATCAGAGGCGCTGGATCGCAAAGGTGCTCTGTGGACATATGCTGTGATACGTGACCTGTCCCATGGGCATTTCTATTTAAGACAGCATGCAGCAGGGAAATGCAACAAACATTTGGAGGGTGGAAAGGAGAGCAGGTTGATGGTGATAGACACACAAGTGGGCAGCGGCCGTCGTTTCCAAGAGTGATTATAATCACTTGGAAGCTGGTTTGGTCTTATTTTTAGAAAATGCTCAAGTATGCATTTTGGTGCTGAAGTTGGTCAGAAACAGGTGGTGGTAAACTTTAGCCTCCGCTGCCTTCCTTCCACCATTGACAGCCATCCCGCTGCACAGTATGTGCCCAGGACAGAGGTTGGGAGAGCATCTCCTTTCACCTGGCTTTTGCTCTAATTAATCTACGGGAAGGTGATTTTACGGAGTCCCAGGAGAAAGGCCTGTCGTGTTTAAACACTGCTATGGAGAAAAGTATGGAGACAACTTATGGCAGACGTTGCTTGTACGTTGTAATTTACAGAAGAGTCAGTCTTATCTGAAAACGTAGAGTAAAAAATATACCTGTTTAAATTCAGCAATGACTAGATTGATGCATATCGGCACTTCATACCATATTAACAGTTTCTGAAGTCATCTGTATATCGTCTCTGTCAGTGGCATCCTGGGGCTGGACCAAAGTCTTAGACCTGTTTTGAGCCGTTTTTTTCCTAGTTGTTAAACATGAAAGAGAGGCAGGAGAAATGCTATCAAAGATGAAGGTTTTACAAGTATTTCTCATTCACTTGATGTAAAATAAATTTTTTACTGCGTAACTGGAATGTCTTTGCACGTATTCCAGGAGGGTCGTACCCAGCTTTGAGACCAGAACAGTGCCTTTCCAAATAACATACAATTAACTTGCTGCCAGCTTTACGTAAAGCCTTTAGTCAGAGATGTATGTCATTTCTATTTTACAGTTGTCCAGACACACTTTTAAAAAACCTAAGCCCTATACACCAGATGTTACTTAGTCCGGTGTGGTCTACCTTGGACCCATTCCAATCCTGCCTGCATATAATTTTCAAGTCCCAACAGCCCCGCAGTGCTAGAAGATAAAAACTGACCATAACTATACCCTTTCATATTACTCAGAGCTCAGTTTAATTATCTGAAACACTACCAGATAAATAGTTCAATCAGAAGAATTCCACCTTAACGGTAACTACTACCACATCCATTTTTTTCTAATTTGAGGCAGGTTTTGGGTTACTAGCTCTTAAGTCTGCAAAGTTCCAATCAGTGATTAATATAGCTATCTAGAGAGGGTTTTTTTCTTAAATTGTGAATAATGGACTGCGTCTATATGGCCTTATTGGGCAAGGCTCTCAAGACTCGGACTTGATATTTAAAAATCTCCTGCTTTTTAATTTTAAATAAGGTCACCTCCAGGAAAAATTCTTTACAGAGCTGTAGTGCCGATGGTACCCTCTCAAGAAAGCACATTTTTTCAGTCAGCAGCGTTTAAGCATTTGCTTATGGTCAAGTGAATGCTGAGGTGCTTCACTGAAGATGTCAGTAACCCAGAGATGGTTTTAAATCAGCGCATGTGGTGCCTGCAAAGCCCCTTTCAGAGACCCAGTTCTGACTGTAGCCTGGCTCTGAAGAGCTGTTTAGGTTTCTAGCCCTCCTTGAATAGCTGTGTGGGCCTGAGCCCTTTCCCTGAAAGTGTAAGGATTAGGAATACTCTGAAGTTATGTGGAGAGCCCCACTTTATTTAGACAGCCTTTTCAATGTGTCCAGTATTATCTCATATTACATCGGTATTTTATTATTAAAAATGTTAGAAAAACAGTGTCATAGTTTGTTTATTTTGTAGTCAATGCTGATTTTCTCACTATTTCCCTTTATTGGTGTATGAGGTTTCTGCGTATATGACTGTGATAAATTTGTCTCACTGGTCTTTAATGAAATTTTTTATTTGCATTACAGAACTGTTTGTTTAGTTTCGGAGCAGAAAAGTGTTCAGAGAAACAGCAAACCAAGGAAAATATTAGTAAGCATTTGTAAGAAGCGATGACCCATGCTCAAAATGTGTAATCGATGGAAGCAGAAGCCACTTGGTTATGGATTCATTCTATCAGTACACAGAAGCAAGTTTAAGACCCATGTGACAAATTAGAACTAATGTTCCTTGTGTGAGCAACCCACGGGTTGGCTGTTATTTCCCTGAATGATGCATTACATTTCAAACAGTGGTACTGCAGGGTAAACCCAAATCAGATAAAACCGTTTAATGGAGGAGATAGGTATTTCTGGCTCACCCTGTGAATAGCTGTTTTCCTTCAAGATTTTTTAGACAGAAATAACAACAGCGATATGAAATATTTCCAGCTATTCTCTGTATTCTCTTTTATAGGTTTCTTTTAACTTAGGTTAATTAGACCTCTTGCTTCACACATTTCTCCTTTTTGATTTAGAGTATCTTCTGTTTCGGCTTTCTTTTCAACTTTCAGTTTCGTGACCTCCTTCACGAGTCAGAACTACAGAGTATTGCAGATTTTTGCCCCTTTTTGCCTTGCATTTTAAGGATACTTTCATTTGCCAAACTGCCTCCACATTTGTGGCTACGGCTCCCTGCTCCGCTTTCTCAGTGCTCCATTTGAGCTCCTGCTAAAACTGAAAGCTTTGGGGAGAAATAAATCTAAGATGTCAGTGACTTAAAGCCCAGTGCTGTAAGTTTAAGATGTTTGCCTAATATCACATCACCGAAATGGAACAGATAAAGATGAAGTGTAAAGTATATGTAATGTGGCTTGCAGTTAAGTGCAGTAATTGGAGAATGCAGGCAGCAGATCTGGGAAGGTGATAAGGTAAGCAAAAGCTTCTTGGGAAAGGTAAACTATCTGAAGAGCTGACAGTGATATGCACCGACTGGAAGGAACCCAAAATTGTTTTAGCCTTTAAGCATCCAACAGACATTGGAGTAATTGAGTAATCATACACTCTGGGTCCAGTGTTCCTGTCACTGATACCCCATGCATCTCAGTTATTGGTGTAATTTAAATCTGATAGCCACATAATGGACCAAATTCTCTTCTCTACTTTTCATAAGTTCCCCTATTGGATTCAATATGAAGAATGCTTGCTTAAGTGTGGTGAGCAGGTTTCGTGTCATGAGGCTTTTTTTTTTTTCTCAAAAATGGTGTCCTCTGCTGTATGTACTGATCAGCGCCATATAAGACAGAATACTTACTCTAAAGGAAAATACCCTGAAGCACCTTGGGTTAGTTTAAATTCTCAAAAAGGTGTAATCGTTTCAGTTTCTTCCAGTGTTTAGGCAGTTTTCCTCAAGGTTTACGCCAAAATTTGTCCCCAGGTCTCTCTCACTTTTGGTGCCAGCGCTTTGAAAGCGTGTCAGATTTTGCATCGTAAAAGATGACACCTGCCCCTATGCATTTCTCAGAATGACAGCTTCTACCTTTCAAGGGTCATTTGGGTCAGAAATTTTCATTAAAAAATATTTGAGTACAAGCCACATACCTTGTCTGTTTATTCAATCTTAATATTCAACAAAACATTTCAATATTGCTAAGCAGCCAGATCAGAATAAGCTCATTGGAGCATGGGAACATCTTTTTGTTCTGGTTTTATATATAACACCTCATACACCGAGGCTCGGGGTGCGTAGGCTGTACCGTGGTGCAGATAATAAATACTGATAATCAGGAGAGCTTCAAGGTGTGACTTTTGCAATGAGCGTACAGCTTCATGAAACAATCTGGCCCTAATTTTCCTGGTAAAACAGGGGCAGTGGGCTTATTCACTACTCCCTAGTGCTAGGGTGATCGATTAATATGTATGAAGTGCTATATAACAGGTAAAACGGACCCGATCGGCCTTACAGCCTGCAGCGGACAGAAAGCCAGACCCACAGCTTCACGCAGAAAATTGCCCCTTGCAGAATTTGTCCAACTAGTAGTAAATATGCAGTGGAGGAGGCTTTTGGGTGATGTCGTTTCTTGAGATTATTTGAGTTAGTTGAGCTCGGGACTTGTTCAGGAGGATTCTTTTGCAAACTGCCTCCACAGCATGTTTCCTTCTGCCCCCTCCGCTCCCCCCAGCAGCAGGGACACTTTCAGGTTGGCTCTAGTCAAGTAACCGCTAGTAACACTCTAATAAACTGAATTAGTCTTTACAACTTCTAGTAAACTAAACAAGACACAGCACTGCTGTGCAGTCAGTTGTACAGCGTAACTGGTAGCACACTTTCAAGCATGGTTTGGGCTGTGACAACCATCATTTCTCCACGGAAGGATGCCTATGGAAGGGGCATCCCCAACAGTTTGGGGAAGAGGACAGCTAAGGGACTGTTCCAAGAGCCAGCATGGCCGAGAGCATCCTCTTGCATGGGCACGAGCTGTGCTGTGTAAAGCCAGAAGACTGATACATTTCACATAATAAAATAGCAACAGGTAAGTGTGCATCTGGTGAAGGGGGTCAAAAAGTCGTTCTCTGGTTGTAATGCAGTTCTGTTCACTGAGTACCCATAAGTAGCTGAGGTATCTTGTTTCCTTTATACTGGGAAGTGGCCTACCAGTCTCCAAGTGTCTAATCTTCCCCTCCGTCATCATTCCTGCAGATAGCAGCCCCACGTGTCTGTCACTCCACCAAACCAACAAATCACCTTTCCACATCTTTCAAAGTTTTCGCACCTGGAAAGAGGAGAAAAAAGGGGTTGAAGTCCACCTAGCATCTCTAAGATATGGACTACCCTGTCTAACTGCACAGCTAAAGCTTACCCTGTAGCTTTCATCGGCTCGTATCTTGGCTTCTCTATGCACTTTTTCTAGTTTTGATAAATGCAGTCTTGCCCTTCGCTTCTGTCGAGCATATTGCTGCATGCGTCTTCTTTCTGCCTTGTTGCTTTGACCGTGACACTTATCTTCATGATTCTTCCCTGACTCCCTCTTTGTCATTTCAGAAGTAAGCTCCTTTGTCTCAGTTCTTAAAACCTTTCAAAACGTTATCGTCATCCTGCCCATCATGCAGTGTAAGGGATTGACTCCAGCTTCCATTACCTACTTGGTAGATTTTCAGACAGAAGTTGCCAGGCTCTCTCCCTCTCCCTCAGTGTCCTGCAGCATGGGCAGCACCTCCATCCACATCCTCACTCCTTAGAGCTCTACGTAGACCGTCATTTTGCCTACTGCCTATGGGAAACCAGACAAGTATGAAGCTCATACTAATTTCTGCTGTCTTGCTGATCTGTATCTATCCATTGTCTTTTGTTTTATATTTGACTGAAAAGCTGAGGTTTGCAAATATGTTTAAGCTTGTCACGCTTATGAATTTTAATAGGACATATGAAGCTCAATATTTTTGTGAATTTGGGTTTAAACTCTTCTGGGGGAAGGATCGTATATTTTTTAAATGAGACTGATGTAGAAATGAAACTCTTGGGTGTGATTGTAATACAAATTATTTTTAAAAAATACCAGTACTTGGAAAAATGCCTAACCCTACTTCTTTCTGCAGGAAATATACCCTATCTTCTGCTGCCTCACAGTGTTTGGCTGTTTTCATAGGTACTGTTACACTTTTGTTGGTCTGGAATAGTAGCTGACTACCATTTCTGATTTCAAAGTAGGTGTTGATTCCAACAATTTCCTAAGATGGCTTTTTTAAAGTTAAAATCAAAACAGAATCTGGTGCAAGGATATGATGGAGAGGAAATGGTACATACTTGCCCCTGTTTAATTCTGAACGCTGCTAAGACAAAAAAACCAAAACCCTAAAGCAAGTTTCTCCCTAAAAAATTCTTTTACAAAAAGTTACCTAAAAAAAATTTTTAAAAATCCAGGTGATTTTTGTGGCAAACAGTTTTCTTCCTGCTTGCTTCCTTCTTTTACAAACACACAATTAATTTCTTCAATGCAATAATGAACCACAAATCATACAATATGTATGATTTTATTCTAAAAATGGTTTCAGCTGCCTTAGAGATTTGTAAATGTAGGAATAATATATGAGATCGTCTTTCCCAGTGCCCCATAAAGGTTAGACTTTTCCATTGAGAGATGTCAGCTAAGGTGATTATGCTGTAAGCAGACTAAGCCTTGGGATTTCACCGCAGATCTCCAATGTATTTAGGGAGACTAATTAGCTCATTTTAAACAGGAATTTGCTATTTTGTTAAGAACACATTTATATTCTTTATAGTAGTTCTATAGGACCAGTTCAAGGTAATTAAATGGAAAAACAATGTAATAAATTCTTGGAAACAATCCCCTATAAATATTGGTTTATCATTTGGCATTCTGCTCTCATTTCCACCGGATACCACTGGGATTTGTATATCCGCTTCCTTTATGTTTCTAATTAAGAAACCACATCAGATTTGTGGAAAACCTACACAATCTGTCACTTTGACTGCGGAGGAACGGGCATGCTTCCCTGACCCCTATCCCCATCCATCTGAATAGATCCAATTTCATTGATTTATATCGAATAGAATTTCATTGGTGGCTACTGCATAAATCTGTGGTGACTTTCACATTTTGTTTCACCTAAATGATGATCGGGTGGAATGTATCTGTGTAAAAGTGACCTTGCTCCAATTTTTGAACTTTTGCTTATAATAGGGAAAAAAGGATTTAGTCGTTTTCATTCCCAAAGAGTCATAAAAGTCATCACTGACTTTTGCAAGGTATTTGGTTCATTTAAACTTTTTTCCCCTGAAGTATGACATTCTATCACACTTAAAATGCCATTTGTTCAGAAAGTAGCTTTAATAAATGTAAGAAAGATGACTAATCAGAATAAGGTTAGTGCTATTTTTAAAAATAATGTTTCTTTGTAAAAACATGCCTCGTGCCAGCACCACACAACTAACAAAGCCAAGATGAAATGCATTAAAAAGTTGAAGACATTTTGTTTGCTTCCTTGTAAATGTTGAGATGAGCATTTTCTCTTCTTCAGGCTGAACTCACAAGAGGCTTTGGGGGCCAGAGGCAGGAGGTTACAGGGCTCCCTCTCTCGCTAACAGTGCCCTGCACATTGTACTCCCATCCCCACGATCCGCTCACGTCCTTGGCTGGCACCCGTGAATCAAACAGCCCGAGGGCAGGTGCCGTGGCCTGGATTGTGCCCATGCAGCTCAACTCCTTTCATCCCCCAGATCGCTGCCTACAGGGAAAGGTCCTTGGTGCATGCTGCCCTTGCAGCATGCCTGAGCATTGCCTGGGCAACTGCTGCCTGGAGTGGATGCGGCCTCATAACTTCGGTTATTGGACAACTGCATGCTGGTGCTTGAGCCTGGTTCCTGACCCGATTTGATTTCCCCACGTAGCTGAGGTGAGTGTCGCTGAATCTGGCCCCACCAGAGACAGAGCGCGGAATTGAGGCGGAAGTGGCGAGGGTGATGCGCCTCCCCTCTGCTACTGCTTGGCTAGCCCCGTGTTTTCTGACGCTCGAGTTCTGAAATGATACTTTACACCCCTTACTCATATTACACTCATAGGCTTGGGCGGAGAGCGCAGGCACCCCGGTTGTGGTGTGATGCTGAGTCATGCGTGGTGTGATGCTGCCTTAGATCCTGCCTTCATTTGCCCTGATCTCAGGTACGTCTGTGAGGGAGCTGATGAGTGAGCAAGGAGGGTCCTGCTGCTCAGCACGAGGGCCTGCATGCTTGCCACCATTGCCTGCAAAGGTGAAGCATACTGCTTTTTCAGAGCAGCATACTGTGTGCATAGTTCACCTCTGTGCAAGCAAACAAGGCAGTAGCCAGAGTCCTCCCTGCATCAAGAAATTTTGGAGGGGTCTCTTCAGCTGGCACAAGTTAGGGGTTGCCACAGGCTGGGTATTGCCCCCACGTGCACAGCCCGAATGCAGCCCGTGTTGTTTGGGGCGAGGGTGCGGGGGTTCGGAGGTGCTGGTGGGACTGTCGAGCGCCTGGCTGGCCTCGGTGCCAGAGGGCAGACCCACGCACGCATACATCCTTAGCCACTACTTCACATACAGTCTTCGCAGACAGCAGAAGCGTGTAACAAACTGGATGTTTATACCTTAGATTTTTATCCACTACTTGCCTTACCCCAAGGAGCACATTTATAGTCCGCAGAGTGAATTAGGGTTCCTCATCCGCTTTCAGGACCAAAACCTGCTGGTTTGTTCCAGCTTACCCTCCAATTGCAGAGGGAGTTGGGATGTCTGCCTGCTGGGTAATAGGTCACTGCACAGACAACCCGCTGAACCCCAAAATAGTCACATCAAGCTACAGCTCAGTTAATGAGAAGTTAATCTCATCTGCATGAATTTGAATCGCACAGTCAAAGCCAGTTTACCATGAACTATGTTTGATGAAGTCTTACAAAGCACCTCTTTTTGCTTCTCAAAGAGATTATTTAGGTCAGTCTTCGGGATTTCTGAAGATCACATTTTTTCTTGAGAGTTTATTAAAATACTTGGGGTTTTTTCGTATGTTCACATGCTTTCCTTCTGCTCACTGTAGTGCTAATTCTCATTCGAAAGCACTGACAAATATAATTTTGTTAGTGCCGGATGTGCTGCAGGAAGGATTTTTGTAGTGCGAGATTTCATTACAAGAATCTGGAAAAGTTAAAGCCTTTCTATTATTGTTTTAAAAGTGCCTGGGAGATTGATCACCACTGGGTTCCCCAGGTTCCAGGAGCAAGCTTCCCTGCCAGAGTTTAGTTAGCTGGTATTTAGCATGCTGTCAGTCTCCTTAATTATGGGTACTGCAAAATTCCTCATCTAGATTAACATATTCCACGTAACTACTTTCCGTTCTGGAGTTTGGCATCATAAACTACTCACTTTAAGATGCCTAAAATGACGAATAAAAATTTTTACTCCAAAGTTGTAAATAACATCTTCACCCACTAAACTGACATGTAATTTTAACCCTTCCCTTTCTTTAACCCTGATAGTTTTTTTAGTGTCCATCTACCTCGGTCATGTATCTTCTCTAAGTCTAGTGCTGCTTTGCAAACATAGACGTTATTGAATTTTGACCAGCAACAGATCCCAGACTTGACCAAATAGTTGCACGAACATGCCTTGATGTTATAAACATAATTCCTATATTTTTATCCTTGCATTCTTTCCCCTTTGGCATCAGACAAAAAGGGGAGAGAAGCAGTCATAATCAGACGTGGATGGATGTTTGAATACGCTTTGTCTCCAAAGACCTGCAGAAAGACCCTGAGCAGCCCACCTAGGGCGATACAGCAACAGCCGGAATATGGCGTAGAAGATCTTGCACATGCTTGGAATAAGTGTTTGAAGCTGCTCAGGAATGCCAAGTGCATGATCTGCCTGACAGATGCAGAGCCGCTGCCTGTGCCTGGCACTAATGCGGATGAGGATAAGGGAGAGAGATGAGCAAAGGCACAAACACAAGACAGAAACAGGCTGATGGAGATGGGGTCTGAAGGAAGAACAGCTGAGTGGTGACGCAGGGAGTTTAAGCCCAAAACCTATCGCTGGATTTGTTTGTTCCTGCATACCAATGCTTACATATCCCTGCCCTGGCACCTCCTGCCACAGCTTGGTTTCACCTGGGAGCCACGGGCAAGCCAGTGGTGCAACTTCTCCAGGGTTTAGGGGGTCAGGCTGCCCTGCCCAGTCTCCTGCGTGAGTGGTGTGTTGCAGGCAAGGGAAGGTGTCCTCCTTCCAGGGGCCGTGGGGTGCAGGTGTCCCTCGAGCTGATTACTCGTTCCTTGGCCCCAGCCACGGGGACAGCCTTTCAGGTGGAAGTTTGCAAACAGCTGGAGGGAGATCCTGGGGAAGACCCGTAAATATGTTGATCCTAATGCTCTGCCACTTTAGGTACAGATGTAGCTTTGGTTAATACCTTGGGGCTGGATGCTGGAGGCTGTGAAGATTTACTCTTTGTTTGTTGACAGAGCTCTGCAATATTTGGATAAGAATGGAGATTATTTTTATCAGGCTGAAAAGTCCAGGGCTGTGTAATATGTTCTTACTCTTGAGCCTGGGGAATTCTGTCTGACACTTCAGAGGGGAAGAAATCTTATACGTGGGACAGTGCAAGTGTTATGCTGGAGACATATTTAAATACGTGCAGCAGTGATAAAATAGGGAAGTCTGTATAAGAAATACAAAAATTGTATGTTTGTAGTTTCTATTTAAAAGAGGGAAAAAGGCCTCCAGTTTACCCTGGCTCTGCTCAGCTGCGGACAGAGGGAGAGGCTTATGCCAAGGGCAAGAAAACGACACAAGGTTGTGCGTGAAAAACGTCGCACCTCTGCTTCGCGCACTACAGAGAATAGCAACAGTTAACCTCGGAACCGAAATGTTTCCAACTTTTATGTTTGTTAAAAATAGGCCAGCAGGCCGCAATCAGAAAATGTTAATTCTGATCATAAAAGCTTTGCCACAAAACCAGCCAGATGCAAACTGATACCTGTAATTTCTCTGTTTGCCACGTGGTAACCCAAAACATGACAGCAAACGTTGCCCATGATGGTTTATACCCTCGCCTGGCTGTGCCCCCAGGGTGGCCCAGGGCTGGCGGTGCCGGGCAGCCGGCTCTGGGTGGCCCTGCTTGAGTGGGGGCCTGGACCAGGGGACCTCCCCAGGCCCCTTCCCAACGGGATGGGACGTGTGGGGTGTGGAGTAGGGGGGTGTGTGGGGCGGCGAGCGGGGCCGTGGGGAGGTGCGGTGCCCGGGCAGCAAAGGCAGCGGCTGGGGCAGTGGATGCTGGCAGGCAGTGGGTGGAGGATCGTGGGTGGGTGGGAGAGCGGGCCCAGCGAGGCCTTTGGGAGCCGTTGTAGCACAAATAGCAGCTCGTTACTTAGTTCTGCAACTCCCTGTGCCCGTAAATTACAGACGGCAATGACACATGAAAAACAAGTGTTACATGTGTCACTTTATCTTAAAATTAATAGACGCCGGGTAGATATCTGGGGCGAGCGCGCAGTGGTGCACAGAAGCTCGTTCGCCATATGGGTTAGATTAGGCCCTCGGCGTTCCTGCCGAAACCGAGGGGTTAGGCAGCCTGTGGATCAAGGCAGGATCTGGTGGCGGCTGCCGCTGCCGCTGCTGCTACGATGGGATTTTCTCCTCCTCTGAAGCTTATCGGCTGCTCCTCTCTTTCTCTGAAGGAGATCTTCTTTCTTATTGAAGGTTTAGCAGAAGGCTTCAACACACTTCTTGTTGATGGTACAGTAGGGTAAATGCTTCACCCAGGTTTTTGAGGAAAGCAATAAATTTCTTCGCTTAAAAGTGTTTTGACTGCATGTTTTTCAATAAAGAAAAATTGAGACATTTTAAGCTTAAACAGATCTAATTACAGATGTTGAGCTTCTGCCAAATAATTTGTTCTTGATTATCTCCAGGCCTGGGGAATTCATGTAAAAACACCAAAGTAATGTCAGCACATGAGAGGAAGGATCAGAGAGAGAAGTTGCAAAGGATGCAACTGAGAGAATGAGAATTAGGCAAGTACAGCATGAAAAATACATTAACATGTTTCAATACAAGTTTATTCTCCTGCTATGCCTGTCGTCCTGGCAGACTGTGCATGAAGGACCTAATGACCTGGCTGTGGGTACGTGCAGGTCCTGGTTCATCCCTGGCTTATCCCGTACTTACACAAGATTCCCTAAGGTCAGAACCCATGCACATCCGTAACACCAAAATACTGCAAACTGTCCCGTAGGCATTATACTTATAAATACATTTTTGGTAGGGATGATACTGCCACCCATTTAAAAGCCAATAAAAAACTCCCTATTTCCAAAGCTGCCTTTCAAAAAAAAAAAAGAAAAATGCAACGGTGTGAAAAGAAAGGAAGGTTTTCCCTTGCCTGTGATTATTTCATGTATCAGTTACGTGTGTAACCTCATTTAATGTAGTTAGTTGCAAAACAGTGCATGTTCTTGGTGCCACTAGGAAATGCACCAAAACTGGTTTTGAAGCCCCTCTGAATTATAGTATCGTGCATGTAAGAATAAGAGCTTTTCAAAATCAGCACTCGAGATGTGCAGCAAGAGAGACAAATTCAGTAGCATCAGCTTAAAAGTCAGCTCAAGACAATTATTGTCTTGGAGTTGTGCTACCCAAATTCTGAGAGGTCTTGCTAAATGGATTTTAGCAAATTTGTATAAACAACCTACAACACTCACTGAGGCTGTTTTAGGGCTGTTGTGTATTAGCTCCAAGGGCTGGCAAATGTTTCACCCTTTTGTCTCACTTTCCTTATACATAGTCACTTACTCTCCTTGTACGTATTCATTTCTTTTTGACTCCTGTGGGTAACTCTTGAATATTTAAGTTTTGTGTTACTTTATTGTCACTGCCTGTCAAATTTAAGGCTTAGTTTCCAACACTTGTTTAAGCATTGGTTAAAGTTTTGTTTTCGAGCTGTATTCATGTTTGATTTAGAAATGTGCTTTCTGCTAATTTGGCCAGTTAGGCTGCTCAAAGCTAATTGCTTTAATGTTTTCTGTGAACGGCCTTCCCCAAACACTATTTGAACATATTTTGCCTGATTTCCCTAACAAAATTGCTAATGGATGGAAAGTGGAATGTAGAAGCACCAGAAAACAGGTGATTACATAAGTTAAATGGACTAGATTGCAAAACTGATACCAAATTCTTTTCCTGTGGCCTTCTGTAGGACTGAGGAATGCACCCTCCTAGTATTATTTTATTATTTTCTTAATCTGCTTTAAATATCCATCCTCCCTAACCATGAAGGATGTTCCCTATTGCATAATTCCTGCTTTGAGCAAGAGTTTGGGCAAAGTGACTGTCACAGGTCCTTCAAGCTTTGTTATCACCGAACAGTAATCGGTATCTGTGAAATGGACAAACCAGGTTTTATTATTTCTTTCTTTTAGTTAAATTGCTTTCATTTAATGTTTGCATTTAATGTGTATATACATATCTACTAAGAAGTGCATCCACCTCTGCTTTCTGTTTTTCTTGACTGATCCTAAGTATACAAACAAGGCGGGATGTACTTTTAATTACTCTGCTCTGTTTAGCAGATTTTCCCATGTTTCTCACTTCAGTCTCTGAGTTCCTGTCGGAGACATAGGGACTAACATGCTCCAGGCAGACTAACTTCCCATCCTTGTTCCTGCTCATAGGAATAAAGGCCATGTGAGCATTTGTTACGAGTATCTACAGCACGCTATGGCATTTGAGAGAGGAAGGCTGAAGATGACCTGCCTGTCAGGAAAGCTGCTATTCATGATTCACCTGGGAGCTGTGAGGTCTGTGACCTTAAGTTGGTTTGGGAAAATGGGGTTCAAGAGGACCTCATCATCTGCACAACGGAACAGTAGTCTTGCAGTTGATTTTTCTCTTATCTCTAAAAGCAGAATTGCAAAGAGTTCGGGGAGTCCCAGAGGTGTCTCAGCCTCACCTGGTCAGTATTTTGGGAAATGGAGCAGGCTCAGCACTTGGTATGGGAATTGTGGCCGAGGAAGTAGGCTCCGCCACACGGCCCTCTGCCCCAGCTGCATCCCACAACTGACAGGCTGCCGGATGACCCTGGCCCCAGATTTGCAGGGAGGTCAGTCAGAAGGATCTGCTGTTCCTGGTGTCACTATTTGTCCTGCAGCTACCCCGGAGTGCAATGGAGAGGCTGGGTGTCTGAAGAGCAACATACCATGCTTACGTGGGATGTAGCGTGAGATAGCTGCATGTCTAGGTCCAGGCATGCATTCTGGCAACGTCAGCCCCTTATCAGGGTAAGAGCCAAGCATGTACCTGTGCCTCTCCTGCGCCAACTCTGATGGAACAAAAGCCGGCTGGGGGCTGGGAAGAAGATACCCCCAAAGTGGGCTGTGCGGTGTTCAGCCCATAGTGAAAAGCAGGTGTTTGAGCTGCCCCAGAGCTCAGAACTGTTCAGGTCTCCAAGACCTGCGAAGTGGAGCTTATGGAGATCATCCTATCTGGTCTTGCAGGGTCAGGAAGACTGTTCACGTCTGCTAGGGTGCAACAGCGTAATCCAGGATTGATGAAAGGCTTGAGCTGGCGGTTCATCTCATGAACCTGACAAGTGGAGGAGCAATAATGATGAGGGTTTACAGTGTTACTTAGACTGGGTATCTGGGTACCAGTGCAGAGGACACAGTGCCCAGCCAGCTGGAGCAGTAGGGCAGATGACACCTCACAGCAGTGCTGCTTTGCAAGAGGCCCAAAGGTTTTAAAAATTCTCTCAGTCTTTGAACAAGATCTTGGCCATATCTGTTGATAGTTACAGAGATTAGAAGGATGGTGCTGAAAGAAAATCCCAGCAACCTATGTCATGTTAATGAAGCTCACAAAGTGAAAAATTATCTCTTTCTTTTTCTCAATGGCTTTGGCTCTGTGTTTCTCTACACACAGTATTGCAGCAGAGCCTGTCATTACAGCATCCTTCAGCATAAATGCTGCCATTTCCTTCTGTATGTCATTTGGCAGCTGAAAGTGTTAGTAATGAAAATGAAAACCACTCACTGTTCAATAATTTAAAATAACAGCGGTTAGGCTCAAGTATTTATATAAAATAGGAACCTAGTATTTGCTTGAAAAACTCTTATATTCTTCTATTATTTACTGACCAAAGATACTAAATTTCTATTAGCCCATGTGCTTGATTACTGTTCAGTCTTTACTCCTAACACCTGCTTGTAACTTTTCAAAAGAAATTTTTCTTAATAATGGTTTTCCTAAAAAAATTCTTTTAACAAATATTGTACACCAATCCGAGTCCTCAGCTGATGCAAATTACTCCAGGTCCATTGACTTGAGCGGAGCTACGATGATTTACACCAGATGGCCCACCATGTTTGATATTATTACATTAAGGTATTAGCATATGTATAATTTGCTTTGTACTTTATCAGTCGTATTTGCTTTCTATCAACTTCAGTGCACTTTTGCAACCTTTACTCAGGGGAATAAAATCCATTCCATGTGAGTAGTCATGTTCTGTAAAGGATAAATATCAAACTATTACCTACTAATATAGCTAAAACTTATTTGGTGAAGGGTTTTTTAGTCTTAAGCCATATTTTAAGCAGATTTGTTGTAGTAGGGAGTTGGGACTGTGACTGGAGCTTTCTTCACTTAAGAATACTGTATCTTTCTGTTTTACAAAAAATGTGTCTAATTTGAAATGGACAACTCTATAGTAAATGCAGGCTATGTAAAATCATACATTTCACCTGCATTTTCTCTTGGGCAGGAGCCTTTTTTACATTAACAAGTTTAAAAACCGTAACTAGGTTGTCTTAGACTACAGACAAGGAATTCTGTCTGTTGTAGTAAAGGGAAATACAGTTAAAGTGCCTTCATAAATAGCCTATAGCTTTCCAACGATGGGTTTTTGGTTTGGCGTATTGACTTTGCTTTTATGAGACAAATGTAAGAGAACATCTGGTTTGTTTTATCATTAATTCTGGGAATGTCCATTAATAATGCATTTTTGGGAATTGTTTTTGTTATTCCTGGAGAGCACTGTAATGAACAATCCTATGCTTGTTCTGTCGGGAGACACATTTCAGTTTAAAGGTTGTTTTGCAGACTTAATTATATTAGTTGCTATCTCCTTTTTATTGCCAGAAAGTGTGCACTATTAAAATGAATTGCTGAGAAAGCTGCCAGTGGCCGTTGTGGAAAACTAAACTTCCTAGTAGTTTAGAGAAGCAGCATTTTGCCTTTTTTTTTTTTTCAAAATCAAATTTGAAGATTTTTTTTCTGCTGTAGTTCTGGCCTGTATTCATACAACCATAGGAAAAACACAGTATTAGTAATACACACCTTTTTTGTTCCCAGTTATCAGTCTAGCTATGAAACAGTTATGAGTGGATAAATTGTTCTTGCTGTTGGCAGGAAAATGAGACATCAAACACCTCAATGTTCTTGTAGAATTCCTAGCTCTAGTGTAGCCAGATCACATAACTCCATAAATTGAAGCAAGATTTTCCCAGGTCACTAGGCAAGCATTGGTACATGTTGGGTTGTGACTGAAGGCCCCACCTATGGCAGCTTTGGCATGGTGAAGCAAAATCTGGAGCTCCCATCAAATCCCTAGGTGAAGGAGCTATGGGACTCAGCACTGGGAAAACTATTGTCTGGTGGCTAGCAGTAGAGTCAGGAGACATAGAGTCTATTCCCAATTTTGGTCTGAAGTCTGATCCATGCAAAGTGTCTCTACTTTATTTATAGCACTGCAATAATGAATCTAGTGTGAAGCTAATTAAAATAACATGAGATTCTTTCCCTGAACTTCCTGGGCGTCAGACCAGACACACACACGTACCCTGGGGATTTCTGCCTCAGGTCTGCTGTGGGGTAAACACTAAATGTTCATCCTTTTCTCTTTCTGTTTTCATTCCATTTATTTACCTGAGAAAGAGCCTTCCGTAGATACCAGATGAGCAGCGAGGGGCAGGCGGCAGCGGTGCAGTGGTGACGTTGACTGTAGCAGACGAGGTCTGTACGCACCCGTGGGAAACAACAACACAACACGCAACTGAACTCCCAGCGGTCACGCCTGGGCTCAGAAACAGTGAGAAAGGACAGATCCAGACAATTCAAACATCAATTGTTAAAGAACCAGGGATTTATTTTTTTTTAATTACACTGGTTTTTAAACCCAGACTCAGATCGGCAGCCTTCCCTTTAGTGCATTTTTCCTAGAAAAGAGGGAAAGTTTCTTCAATTGCTTATGTATTCTACCGTCCCGGCAATGTATATGGCATCACTTACTGCACTGATTTTATAATTTTCCAGGACCACGTATAGCAGCCTCCGAAGAGAACAGCAGCTGGGGAACATTTTGGATATCCAAATTCCTAATGACCCCAGAGTAGTATTCCCAAACCTCTTGGCAGCTCCAAATTTCATGCCAAAAGTTGCAGGCATCTGTCTTACATTTTAAACATTTGTCATCAATATTCTTATTTAATTTAAACATCCGCTTAGGGGGGTCACGTATTCTCAGTGAATAAAATTAGCTGCATGCAACCAATCTATGAATTTGAGTTTAATCATAGAGCTCCGGTCTGGTTACAGATGTCTTTGTCCAAGGACTGTAGTTTACTACCGAATGCCTTCCCCATTAGCTTTGGGATTATCAAGCAGGGATTTATACCGTGTAGAAACCTTTTTCCTTTCTAAATACATAACTGAATGCTCTCACTGGGGGGATTAAATTCAGGCTCTCTGAAAGACCTACAGCTGGTTATCTCCTTTAGCACTGACTTTGCAATCCACACTAAGGTGAGGGGCAGGGCATGCTCTCACTGCCTCGGGAACATAGCTAAGATCAAATTGCCAATGAAAGTCACAATTCAGTTCCTGCTCCCTGTTGCTCCTGGAGGGGGAACGAGGTTGCCACCACCTATTTTTTCTGAGTCAGTTTATTACCTGCTCCCACTCTCTCAGCTGCATCAGTTGAAGCTTTGGGAATGCTGCGTTGAAGCTCCACTAGCTCTTGCTCCTTCATGTCTGCCTCTGCTGCTCCCTTTGCTTGTGGCGCCCGCTCTCTGCCGTATGCAGGTGCAAGAAGGCGGAGCGCAACTGAGCCTGTGGAAAATGATGGGGTTGCCTCTCCCTTAAATGTCGTTGTTAGGATGTGGTAATTGGTCCCAAACTCCTCAAATCTTTCTTTGTATCATAAACATCCTGCACAGATGTGATTCCCTGTTCTGCACATAGCAAAAGTTAATTAATTCATCCCTGCAGTTCATTTTAGCAGAATTATAGCTTTGATGTGACAGTAATGGCAGTGTGCTAGCAGTGCATAAACTACAAATATTTTAATTAATATTCTTATCTGTATCGTTTCAACATTCCCAAGGAAGAGGCAGAAACAAGATCTGATATTCAGCCTCCGCTCTCCATTCTGGTGCAAATAGTGTCTTTGCATCTGTGTGATGTTTAGCCCATAGCATATGATGAACTATTCTGCAGATGAAACTGCAGTCCATAAGCTAGACTATCCCACTGTCATCGGTAGATCTAGAACCAACCCTCCTTAAGGAAGAAATCGTTCTTATGACCCTTGGAGCTGAAGGGTTTGGTTGTGGTCCCGTCTGCAGCGTCCAGGAATAAGTTCATTGAATTATGTGCAAAACCAGCTGATTTTGATGTAGAATCAGTAAGAGGTAAGCATGAAATGGATCTGAGGTGTCTTTGCTGTCATGATACATGCAGGTTTCCTTTCTCTGAAAAACATTGGATTACTCAGTCAATGCTGAGTTTCCCTGTGGAGCAGCACGGTCTCTTTCTTCTTCAAGCATTGGGAAGGATGGTGGCCTCAGACAGCTCCGAGCTGTGCTGTGAAGGCCCGAGGTACCAAACTGAGTCGAAATGACATGGTGAATACTTGCTGTATATTTTTCCTGAACCTTTTGTATTTAAAAACAATACAAAGCTTTCAAACATGTTTGAAATACTGAAAAGCTGCAAACATGTGAATCCCTGTCTCAGGGGATTGCTCTGGGTAATGCATGGAATTAGGTAAGTACTCTATTGTGATAAGATCATACAGAAAGTAGAAATCAAGGTTCTTGAAAATTACTTTGCTAAGGGATCCATGAGGAGCTAAATGATTGATGTGTGTGAGCTGTGGAACGAGCTAATCCTCCTTCAGGTAATCCTGAGATGACTTCCAAGACAGATACTCTCCAGCATTCATTAACATCACCAGGCCAAATTCTTGAAGTGTTTTCACTTGCTACAGTGGATTTAATTCGATTCTGGCCTTTAAACTGACTATATTAGAAAACTCTCAGAAGCTGAACCAAGGTTGCTCAAAGTAGCGCACAGGCACTTGGAGGCCAGAGGAATACACATTGCATTTATCCTCCTCAGTCGTCGCTGACAGAAGAGCATAGAGCTGTCGTTTGGGCTGTGGGATGTAAACCTCCACTGGCACTCAGCCGGGCTGACAGGAGGTGATTTCCTCTTACGCATCTTTTCACAGAAACATTTCTGAGACGAACTGGAGCTACAGCTGGAGATGGTACCTTTTTTTCTCACATCTAGAGTACAGTCCACAGTGGCCGCTTCAGACCCAAAGACCAAAATTTACTCCCTTAAAATCCCATTTGGGAGCTGTTTGAATTCATGTTGCCAGGAGTACCTGGCAGATGTCTGCTGTTTTGCATCAGATACGTGCTGTGTCAGGCTGCACGACACCTCTCATATCCCAAACCAGTCATTTCCTTTCCCCTCTGCGTTTCCGTGTTGCCTGTTCAGGCTCTGTCTGAGCACACCGAATTCTCTCCCACTCACAAAGTCTTTCCCTCTTGTCCCAGCCACTGCAACACATGGAGAGCAGCAGCCAGCAAGGGTTTGCGGCCGCTTTCGCCCTCCCAAGCTGTTTTACAGGTATGCAAGCTGCTTGGACAAGAAGCAGAAATTGGTGAAGGAGGGCGAGCTAAACTCTCCTCCTCATCACCCTGCTTCTGCCCAGCAGCCCTGAATCAGACAGAAGCAAAGCGAGAAGTCTCCTAACATGGGAGCAGACATGAGCTACTGTTTTGTCATGACAGCCACCCTCACGGCTCCAATGGCCAGGACACAGGGTAGGCGTCTCTGTTGCTATCCGCCCCCAGGCAGCTGCTGGAAGGGGTGCACAGGAGACCTGCAGCTGGGAGCTAGAGGCTTAATGGGGGGCAATGAACACATCTACAGCAAAGTAAGGTCCCAGAGGTTCCTGAACAAAAGGAGCTGTGAGCATCAGTGGAGATGACATGAGCCAGCACAGCTCAGGAAACCTCCAAGGAGCAGAGCTGGAGGATGTGCCCCATACTACATGAACACCCAGAAGCTTTGCTTTAAAGGCTTTTACTCTATCAGCCTCATTCAGACATTCTGAGTTTTCTCCTATTTACTGACTTCAATGTTTGGTTCATTATTTTGTTCTGTAATAAAAAATGCTTTAGGGATCGGAGGTCTTCTGGTATGCTGGCTTCACAAAAAGTCTGGAGCAGCTTCACTTCAAACCTCTCGCCAGTTCAAGTCCCATCACAGCATTCAGTGGGGAATTGAAGAGCTGGATATGTTTCTCCTGTCTCCAGGCTTAGCTCGCTGTCTAGATTTATGTCAGCTCAGAAAAGCTGGGATAATTTAAAAAGCTGGAAAATAATGTCAGCTGTTTTAAAAGAGCCCAGTGGACCTGGGGATCGGTACATGTGGGGTTTGTGGTCTGGACAGGGTCTGTATCTGCTCCCTTTAATGTCATTCTCACGGTTGCTAGGACAGTGCCGAACTGCCAGAGACTTTCCAGGCAATCTCAGTAGTCTTCCCAGTCCTGCCAAAAAC
>VZSC01018803.1:69799-106117 GCA_013398225.1 Steatornis caripensis
CAAAAACTAGTCTCAGAATTAATATCTTTTGTCTCTCAGCTGTCGATTTTCCTTTTAAAGCTCCTAGACCAAAAATATATCAATTTTTGTCAGCTGTAATAGTGACTTAGGCAAGCAAGCCCTAAGTACTGTTTGCATGCCTCTGGCTAAGGAAGGTATTTGGCTCTGCATGAATTCTGTAATCCTTTTGAATTTAATTATTTTTGCTATAATCTCCACTAAAGACCCCCATAGCCACAGGGCTATAATAGCATCTCCAAATCATAATAACATCCCCAAATCAAATTCCTAGGTTCTCCTCTGAAGCGTGGCAAGAGGACAGGCATCCACGAAGCTGACAGCATTGCCTTGAGCAGTCCCCTCTCCCTGTGACTGGAATACGCTCAGGGCAAGGATATGTCCCAGATCACTTGCTTCGCCCTGCAGTGTGAAGACTAATCTCCTGCATGGGACCCCCAACTCTTCTCTGAAAGTCAGTGCCAGCAAGCCATTTGGAAATCAGTCTGTGACCATTCCCGTCTTTCAAAATATGGCTGCTCCTTTTGCCGGCTCCACTCCATGTTTCAAGGGAGGAGCTGAGCTCTGCTCTCCTACGTCCTGGCAGAGGGAGAGTTTTCTCTTGTTGGTGGGACGAGATGATGAAATAAGCAGGGGGAGGCTGGCGGGGAGGCTACAGGCATGGCCTGGCCTGGTCTGCAGGTCCTGGTGCACCCTGGCATGAACAACGGGCCTCCCTGCACCTCAGCAGGACCGTGCGGCTGCCCCTCAGCAAACCTTTAGCCCTGTGAGAACTGAAGCACTTATAAAATGTCAGTGCATCCTGGGACATGTAGTGGCTGAATTTCATCTTTGGTTTTAGGTACTTAGCCTGGGATTGAAGCAGAATTTGTCCTCTTCTCTGTGTGGTGCTACTGTCTTTAATTTGAAGTCCTCAAGTTCGCTTTTCTTGTTTTTTCTTTTCTGAAACTGGTAGCCATAACTAATTCCACAGTTTTCCAAACTTCATTTGCGATGAAACACGAGTGTGACATTATGCCTGTAGGAATAGAGGTGCTTTACATGAAGGGTGACCTTGGTGGTTAAACAGTTGCAAACAGTGAGGTGCAAAGGCCTGTACATACTACAAAATGATGTAATTTTCACACTGGGATCTCTTTTGCAAAACACAACATGAGCTTCCATGACACAGATTAAATTATTAGTAGATAAACTAATGCATTAAGTGAATGGAAACAAATAATTGTGTGAGAACACCAGGGAAAATGTTGCAACCAAGAGTTGTGCGATTTGTCTTGTCACTACTCATATATTTAGTTAGCTACAAGTGCTTTTGTTGCCTGCTTGTTGCCTACTTGAGAGCAAACTTTGAGAAGAAGCTCCACAGATGAGGTATGAATAAGGGGAGACGACTTATATTCAGATGGGAGCTCATGCCCTGCAGCACTCCCTCACTTGCGAGCAGGCAGCAGGGGAAGAAGATGCCCTGGAGGTTTTCTCGCTGCGTGGTGATAGAGAGAAATTATATCAAAGGGAGGTTGTAGAAGAGGCCAACATGATGAGAAAAGGATAGTGGTGGGCTGCATGCGAGTTTCAGGTAAGTTGAAGATGATGAGGCCAGAGGGTAAGGTCAGAGCTCCCTCTGAGGCAGGTCGTTACAGACCGCTGTGAGCGTGGTGTCGGGGGCAGCAAGGACAGCCGCTGCACTTTAAAGCAGTTTACAACAAAATTGGAAAAAAGCTCTGGACAGTGGCTGCAAACAGGGCTGCCAGGGCTCTCTGGGAGGAAAGGGCGATGAGATGATAACTGCAGAATCAAGTGAAGTCAAAGAGCCATTTTTTAAGAGAGAGATTAGCTCTCACTTCATTCTGAGGGGAGAGAAGCACGTGAAAGTGACAAAGAAAAAAAAAATCAGTATTTTGTCTATTTTAAAGGAAGGCTACAGTGCTCCTTTAAAATCTCCCCCTGAGCTGCTCTTTTGTCCTCGTGGTCCAGCTGCCTGCCTTGGGCTGTTTTAAGGCTGCCAGAGCCTCGCAGCTCCTGGTTACCCTTGGCTTTCGTGGGGTGACTCACTGGAAACTCTGCTGCAGCTACTTCTGTTGTATTTTTCCTTACAGTGTAAAAGCTCTTTGCAAATTAAAAGGCTTCCTACTGAAGACCTAATCTTGATGCATTTCAGTCTCCTCCTAATTAAATATTTTGTTTTCTATATTATCAACATCATATCAATTATATTTCCTTTACAAGGCTGATTGGTGGCTGATCTTAGGGAGGTGATCATCAGGCCATCCACATCTTTTCTTTTAGGTCAGATCCTAGCTCATAAACAGACAGTTAAAGTGTCTTATTATCCATAGATGTACTCAAGTGATTTTATTTAGTCGCATCAATCAATGATTATTTCAAGTTGTCAAGACTTCTCTCCAGACAACTAGAAAAAGTTTTAGAAAAATACACCATTATTTGGTTTTCATTAGGAGAGTAGGCCTGTAAAAAGCAGAATTCTTAATGGATAATTGGTGGAGATTTAAGAAAGCATTCCAAGTGGATTTTATGATCAGGTGCTTCTTTATAGCCTTTATACTCACTGAGGGTAACAGATTCAATCTGAAGGGGGATGTGAAGGTCACTGCAATGTTGAACCACTCTGGAATGAAGGGTTGACATAAAGGTTCAGTTGTAAAATGGTGCCTACAACTTGCTGAAATTCCTTTTGGCATCATGGTTTACTAAGAGCTGTGAATAAAACAGTGTATATCCATTGCTTGACAAGGCTAGAGGCTGTGTCTTAGGTACTGGTTATAAAAGGCAATTATGATTTTTCTTGGAAATTTTCTGTTCTGACTTTGCAAATGTTTGAGGTAACCATAAGTCTCTGACCTAATGGAAGCTGAATATTGCTTCATCTTTGAGATCTGAAGTTTGCTTTGTGCTCCAGATAGTAGTCATTAAAGGTTGCCTGACAGCTCTGCTGGGACTGTCTCCTCAGCTGACGGAAATTGGTGTAGTTCCACATGCTTCAAAGGGTCTGTCTTTCCTTCATCCTCTTATGTGTAAACAGCCTCTTAAACTAATGAACAGAGATCTCAGGTTCGCCACACAGTTAGGAAGGGAAAGGAGATAAGATGAACTCGTGTAACATTCACATCTTGAGCCTCAGGTGTTTCATTATTTAGTATATCAGGAACAGAACTGCCACACTCAGTATGGGGCTAAGGGTAGGTCTGGATGGGGTGGGCAGTCAAATTCAGCAGGAAGGAGGGACATCTTCTTTAGCAATTGGTATTATGTACTCCTGCAGCTAAATCTGTGCATCTGGACAGGTCTACTGCATTAGCAGGGGGGACGGGTAGTGAAATGGGAGGTGCCTGACTAAATGTAGGAGGTGCTTCGTAATTTAGGAGGTAGGAGATGAGCCAGAGACCGAAGGTTAGCTGCAGCGGGACTCACAGCCTACACAGGAAAGTTTCTCTCCTGCAAACCCCTCACTCCTCAAGCATCTGCTTGTGCTATTCATGTCTTCTTCAGGTCTCAGTACTGCACCCATCGCTGGCACCTGAGCAAACAGGCTGACAGCAGACACTTATCCCCGCGTGGTAAGATGTCTTCTGCTTGGGGACAGTGTCTGCCCCGACCATCACTCTGCAGGGACGGTGGCAGTGTCTGGAGTGCTGTAGCAAGATTATAGGGGCTTTAAAAGGCATCAGCAGCAATGTCTATGAGCTACTCAGACTATGCCTATGAAGGAGAGCTGGACAAGGATAGTTTATAGATGGTTTTGCTTTTACTGAATTTGATATCCATGAAGTTTAACTGGTTAGAAATGAACTTACATGCCAACTCACTGATTGTTTAAAACCAGAAACAAATAATTCTGCATGCTGCGTATAGCAATTAATAGCCTTTTAATAGCCTTCAGTGCTGATTTTCAGGAAATAATGTTGTACTATTAACATTCCTGTAAAACCATTAGTCTTAAATGCATGTAATTGATGGCAGTACTAATGTTTGTAAAATGAACTGAGGCTGATTTATAAGTCTGATAATAAAATAGTTCAGTAAAGGGCTTTGATCTAATAGCTGTGGAAACAGTACACACACCTTAAAGATTATCCTTGCAGATACTCATCCTCCTTTCAACTTTTACTAGCTTCAGACACGACTGTTTGGAAGGGAAAAATCCCAGCTAAATGCATCTTGATGGAGATGACCATTGATCAGTTACATTCTGTTCTCCTTCCAGATACGAACATCCAGTAGTACACTGACTCCTTGGAACATTTTCAGTGATCGCTGATTCATTGCTGTTGACTGAGATTAAAGAAAATAAATATTTTGCCTGTTTTCTTAGATAATAGAACTGGTCAAAGTCTTCCCCTACACTGCATGTACTGAAGTCTAGCAAACTGGCTCCTCCAGTGTACTTATACCTACAATATTATCTATGGTAAATCCCCAGTTGCTTTTGTCCATTGGCTCTATTCACTTTGCCAGTTTTTCTTTCATTTTCTCCTTCCTTATATAGATTATAATTTAAAGCTAAAGATCAAATCACTCAATATTAATTCAGTTTTTCCACAGTATTGAAACAGTTCATTTTGCTCACTGAGTAAATACTTTCAGGCGATTTTTAAGCACACGTAATAAACTCAAAAGATTGCATTCATAAAGCTAGTCAGAGGTAATATTCTTCCTACATATGGCTCAGTATTTATAGTGTTTAGCTAAGAGCCTCTCCTCTGTTTTCTAGTACTAGGACTTGATAGTGCACCGCAAGATTTTGTGAGCTGGTTGTCTTACTCCTAGATGAAGACACTGTCCTCTGCATAAATAATTCAGCATTTTTGTAGTTGTGCAGTATGTCTCAGCTTCATCCTCAGTCACTGTCTACACAGCTCCTCATTCAGGCAATGTGTAAGCAGTTTAGAGTGGAAAAGGTTGAGAAGAGGAGCTCCTCCTCTGTGTACCTGCTAGTCTAGCAGGTAGGACACCCACATGGAGAGTGGGAGACCTCGCATCAACCCCCGTGCTGAATCAGGCAGCAGGAGGACAGGAACTTGGATCTTTCACAACCCATGTGCATGTTATTAACTACTGGGCTGAAGAAGACGAGCAAGGGGAAGGGGGAAGCTGGCAGCACTGCATGCTTCCTCTGCTCCTGCACACTCAGCCTCTGAAATCACATAGCTGGTTTGGAAAAGTTGATGTCAACCCCTCTCCTCTCCTCTCTTCTCCCTCTCCCTCTCCCTCTTCCTCCCTCTCCCTCTCTCTCCCTCTTTCTCTTTCTCCCTTGCTCTTTCCCTTACCTCCTCTGCCTTACCTTGCCCTGCTTTCCCTATGTATATATGTAATTTACATTTTAAAACTACTCAGACCCAAGAAAGCAGTGGGGTTTTTTTCACAAAATGACCAATTATGAACAACAACAAAAAAATACTAATTGTCCTTATATGTCGGCAATCTTATTTAGATTAGTAACTTTGCTGACAAAGCTAAAAGTTAGGCCTGTGTTTATCCACCTGTTCAGTTTTTGAAAAACGGGAATGAAATGACTTCATTTTAACAACATAACTTTAAAGGTATGTGGTATCAATCCTCAGAATTCATGTGGGTAACAGGCACATATCACGTTGTAGGTTTCATTTGCTTCTGATTGCTTTCTTCTGCTCTGAATGAAAGTATTTCTAACAAGAACCCAAATCTATTTCCCTGCACAGTGAAACTGCTGTTCACTATGCAAAAATACACTAAAATTGCCTCCAAAAAAACCCCTTTGGATTTGTCATCACTCTTTGAGTGATGGTACCGGGAAGAACACCTCATGGTTGAGGTGACTTCAGCCAGGAGGATGGCTGAGTAAACTCTGTGGGCCGCTCGCAAGCTGGCTGCTCGCTTCGCACACAGCTCCATGGTCATTAATAACGTATCTGTGCACGGCTGCCTCACCCACCCATATAAATCTGCTGTGGACCAGACCTGCATTTCTGTCAAATTAGCCAGAGCAATGCTATAGTGTTTACGCAGGCTGCGTGCCGGCTTCTGGCTTTCTGCCAGCCGTGGGAAGACAAAGCAGTGCTGGAGCTGGAACCAGCTCCCGGCAGCCCCAGCACGCGGTATCTGATCTGGCCTGAGGTCTGCTGAGACGAATTCACCCTGTCAGAAATTTTTGAATGCATCTGACCGGGCAAAATGAGTTTGTGTTGGTTGAACACTTGGACCCGTGTGCCCTCGGTGGTTTGAGTCTCGGCGGCGGGCCCCGGGAGCTGGGTTTGACGTGGAGGCGTGGGGCTGCCCTGTGGTGCACACGGCAGGGTCGGGGTCCGGGGCAGATGCACAAGCCTGGGCTTAGATCCTGAGATTGTGCCTGCAATGAGGCATGCAAGTCCCTTCCAGCTTTTCCTCCTCCCTTTCATGCTGTGGGGGCTAGGCTGTTGTTAATCTAAGTGGTATAAAGATAAATTCATTAAATTGGTAAGAGCTTTGAGCCTTGAGTTGCTTAGAAAGCAATAGTGCAAAAACATTCAAAAATGTAAACGTGTGGTTAAAAATTTGAAGCTAAATAAAAAGCAAGAAGGTGCCTCTCTAAAGAAAAATCTAATAAGTTTTAACTTCATATCAGTGATCTTGCCATATCCTATGTATTCTTAGTGACAGAGAAAAGCACGTCGTGTAATGCCTCCCCATGAAGCACTTTAATTTTCTCTTCATTAGTTACTTCAGTGAGGAAGGGCCACTGCTCCCAAGATTTGCTTTTGCTTAAATCTGAGCAGTAAAACTCAACGTTTTCTGCTGGAACCACTCTATATACAACCTGTCCATTAGTCACCTAATACATTTTTTATCACTTCATAGCTCATTTTCTTCCTTTGACCTTTGAGGATTCCCAAGGAATTCTAAAACCCATTAGTATCTATGAACACTCACAGTAAATCCATAAATGATTGCTTAATGGTCATTGCTAATCAGAATTAAGCAATCTTGGCATAGCTAAAGCTTTTGTATGTTTTTTTCTTTTTCTGTGGTACACACATTTTTTCTTTATTTATTTGCAGTAGTTATTTTAAGTATCAGATGATAAAAGAAATGTGTATTTCTGAGAAAAAGCCAATAAAATACTGTATGTATCAAGTGCTGAAGTCATAAATGCATCTAATGAAAGACTGCATTTTTACAAATGGTAGAGGGACAGTTTATGGGCATCTCAGGGAGCTTACATAACTGCGATAGGGATGGATGCAGGATCTCAAAGCAACAGATAATAGTAGTTAGAGAAAGGGAGAGATGAACTTCAAAATGTTTGATTTCATGTAGATAAACATCACAGTGTTCGGATGTTTATCTGCAGCTTATCTAATCTGGATGGCTTAGGGCTGTTGGAAGTCTTATAAGAGTTCACAAAGCCCCTGGTACCTCTGCTTCCAGGTAGGCTAGAAATGAAGTGAAACTATGCACACTTGCGATATTTTGGCACTTTTGCTTTTATTGCCTGCTGCAGCCTTGAAGTACAGAGGTGAGAGCAAATTGAAAGTAGTGGACGAAACACAGTCCCATCAGATCTCCTCGGTGCTGGATGCTGTGCAAATGTAAAGGCACAGAGAGCTTTGCCTGCCTCAGTGAATTTGCCTTCTACGAAGGGAATGAGGGAGGGGTACATTGCACAGAGCGGAGATAAGTGTGGATTTACAAACGTTCCGTAAATTCTGCAGCTGACTATTTTTGCGGAAAAGTGCAAAATTTACTTACTCTTTTTTATTAATTTTAGAATACTAAATTCAAGTAGAGGATATGAGTGATGCAAAGCTCTGAGACACAGTGAAAGATTCGCGATGATTTCAACAGAGAGTTCGTTATTCCGTCTCTGGATTACAGCAAAAAGTTATGTATGGGAAACTCATACGCTGAAACACCAACACACTGAGCTGTTTCAGTGCAACCTGTTTCTAATATGAGAATCTGTGCTTGATACCTGTTTAACCTGCCCGTATGGAGTAGTGAAAACACAAACCAGTCTTGGGAATTTATTGCTGGACTCAGAACTGTTGGTTGCTACTTTAAAGCCCCATCCCCTAGTGTCAAGTGAACAAGGGAGACTCTCAGCTGTGTTTTAAAGATGTAAGTTTCCAGTTCTAATGACTGCTGAGATATGAATGCCAAAATGTAGAGAAATTAATTTTTAAAAAATCCAGCTTTTAGTATTTTTAAAAAGTCTGAGGTCTTAAAGCCAAACGCTTATTTTCAAAGCTTGATTCATGATTTTGAATGTCTGACACTGTAAGCATTGGCCTAGTTGTTCATGATTCAAAGGGAAATTGCAAAGCTGTAAATAGATTTTGCTTAGTTTTGATTTTTAAATAGTTGCATTTCCATTGTGCGCCAAATAATCTCTGCTTGTATTTAAGATAAACGTTATTGGAAATGGGAACTAATAAATTGAAGTTATCTGCTGTTGGGTGTCTTGGAGGAAAGGCAACTGAATTCAACACAAGAATTGCTTGAGCCAGAAGCAGATGTCACGCTCTAAACATCTGAGGCTCATGATGTTTTGGCTGCCTTGTTCTGTGCCTTTGTCACGCATTGTGTTCCAGTCTCGCTTTGTGGGGAGCAGCGAGGGAGCACCGGGGCTGCTTGATGTCACTGCGTGTTGCCATGTTCCACGGTCATTTATGGCCGGGTTCCTCATCCAAAGCCCCGTGAGGTCCAGCGAGAGCCTTCCACTGACCTCCGTGGTGTCAGAGCAGGCCCTACGTGCCAAGCATGTCCCGTGTGCTAGAGGCTGGGTTCTGCTCTTCTTAGCCTTACATGAAAAATAGTTGCTTTATTCTCCTATAAATAATACAGCTTTAAAAAGAGACATTTCAAAATATTTTAATGTACATTTAATATTTCAAAAGACACATGCTGTTAGATGAGCATCTACATTTGCCTAACCTAATCCATTATGTAGCTGTATATTTAAGCTAGATTGCTTTTACCTCTTACCATATCTGTGCTCTCTCAAAAATGTTCTCTTGCTTTCCTTTTTATTTCTCATAGGTTCCCTTTCCTGGTTATCCTGCGCTGCATGGCATTGGGTGTGATTTCAGGACATGAGCTCACTATGAACCGCAGTCAGTGATGTCCCTCAGAAAGCAGTAATACAGCACACAGAAAAAAGCCCTCATTTAAGGTCATGGTCTTCAAGGTGCAAACCCACGCAGGAAACACAGCACCTTGAAGGCTTGGGCCCTTCACAAGGAGCAGAACGGGAAAATATTTTATTAGTACTTTAGCTGGCTGATTTTGTTTCAAGGGACCATAGCAGAAACAAACAGAATAATTGAGGAAATTACAATAATAAACCCTTTTCTGAAATGGTATTTAACTACTGACAGCTGATGAAATGAGTCCAGAAACATGCATAAAACAAGAAAGGAAGAAAAAGAAAAACATGTTCTTGTTCATGAACGTTGAGCAACTTGGCCCAAACCAGTCTCCGTTTGGCTTTATTTCAGCAGGAAATTTTTTGGTAAATCATAAATTCTTTCCCAAAATATACAATGCACTAGTTTAAAAACAATCAATCATTCATTAGAAATTGAGGACGAGTTTGCAGAGACGGCTGTCTCATTTTCAAGTAGCTTGTCAGAGATGCAACTGGGACTCCTGCCTGCAGAGAGGACTCGGTGTCTACAGGCTGGCCTCCACTTTTGGGGCTGGTCCGGGAAACTGGGGAGGAGGAGTGCAACGTGCTGGCGCGGCAGAGGCTGTTGCGGATCGGTGCTGCCAGGTCAGCTCTGGGGAGACCCTCGCTTTGCCTCAGGGCACGTGGCCTGGCTGCAGTCACTGCTCCCCAGCCCCTGTGGTTGAACCTGCATTTCATATGTCTTATAGAGGCAAAGAGCTTGAAGCAAAAGGGGTTGGGTCCAACCTTGCAGGTACACCTTGTAGAGCACCCACAGACATGCACATGAAAAATTCCAGTGAGGTCAATGCGTTCGCTTCCAGGCACAAAGCTTACAAGCTCAGGGCTTTTAGGGCAGGGCTGGAAGGAGACGGCTGGTGTGGCTAAGGGGTGGTGGAGGGGGGCCTGGAGAATTGCTTATGACATCTTCAGACGTTCTGGAAGAACATGTGCTTTATGTAACTGGTATTCCCTAGTGCAAAGGCAGCTGCCAGCCTGTGTCTTACTTCAGACTGCAAAATTGGTCTCCATCTTTCCCATCCATGCCGCTTTTTAAGAAAATTTTATATTTGTTTTTTCTGCATTGTTTTTCACATCTGATAATTGTGCTAGATTAAGGATGAATGCTTTGATCTTCATAAACAACAAACTTTGTATAAATCTATTGGCAGCGGTGGAACCAGAAAATAAAGAACTCCAAATACCTTGGAATAATGAGACAGCAAAAGTGAAGAAGTAATAAAGACAGTTCTTTAAAAAACAGAAAGAATTAAGAAGCTTCCTATTTAATAAAAGGAAATAATGTCTGAAGCATATGCCCACAAAGATCAAACAGAATTCTTACATCAATATTATTGAAAAAGGAGCGCTCTCTCTTTTTTTCTTTTCCCTAGTATTAAGGTTTTTGAACCCCAGCACAGAAGATTTTGGAATTACTTTGGATTTTCACCAGTCTAATGAGATCAGAATCTTCTCTTGTTTAAAGAAATGATTTAAAACCATATTCCCCAATGACTCAGCCTCCACCAGATACTGCTGTTGAAAGGCTGGTCCGTTTGTTTGTTTGCCAGAAATATGACTATGTGCATGTGCTTTGTTTTTGAAGTCTTACTATTAGTGGACATGAGTCTGCTTGTCCTGTCAGGTCCTCAGCCAATACTAAACTTGAAGTTTGCTCTTCTGTTTCAGATCCGATGAAGCCTCTCCATTTTACCCAGTTATATCTCATAGCCTAGTAAGAGCGTTGTCTCAACCCACAGAAGTTATTTTGCCTCAGTCCTATGAAGAGTTTTTTATCATTTCTCAAATAGTCACGGAAGATTTCTGGATTTTTCTCTCTGCTTGCTATAAAGATAATTTTATTGTCTTTTGGATATCTTCTTCTACCTTTTGGACTCATGGGTCCAGAGCTGCCAGCTCAAGGTGCTTCCCCATCCCAGCTGGTACACTGCTGCGGTGTCTGCAGCTTGTAACACTTGCATTTGCAGACGCAGCGGTCAGTCATGGGACTGCCTACAAAGTATTCCAAGCTCCCATTGAGTGGAACGTGTTTGTACTGCTGCCCAGGGATCATAGTTGAACTGACTAGACCTTTTAATTACACCTAATGGATCTACCTGCACATCATTTGAAACACTGCCCTTTTACAGGAGAACTATGTGAATTCCCTGGTGACAGTTTCTCCGTTTTCCACATTAAGAATACAACTTTCATAAGGAATTTTAGAATACTTGGTTCAGTGAAAAATAATGCTCACATTGCACTAACGTGGAATTGCAGAACAATAGTTTCAGTATATTCATAGGCAAGAATTATTAATAGTAGTATCAGTATCTTACTGCCTGATTTTGAGTAGTTGTCCTCCGAAACTACAATTATGTGTAATTATAATCTCTTCTGCAGAGAGGCAAAGTACATGAGACTTTTCCCCTGTAGGCAAATAAACTTGTATGTGTGGAGAGTCCCAAGCCAAAGACTTAGCTTAGAGACCTGTGAGTTTTTACCTGAGTAACACTGGGTGAATGATGGCAGCACAAATCATCACAGTAATCTTGCTTTGTTCAAGATTGACCTGGCTATCAAGGTAGTCCTATTTATGTACCATATTTTTCCCATTAAACGATGTTTTCTGTAGCAAAAGCAATAAGAAATGGTTGAGAGATTTAGTTTTCAATATACTGCAGAAGCAATGCGGTTTTCCGAGTACAAACAATTTTGTAGGACTACGGAAGATTATACATTGTCGGGCCACGTTGCACAATTCTTTAATGTCAAAGACAGCGTGTATGCTGAACTGCTGAATCTGCACCTTTAAAGCAGGCAGGTTTTGTTCCCAGCTTCCTAATAGGAACTGAGTTGGAATTTCTTTCCTCTGACGGTCAAAGACCTTATTCAAACTTTCTTCAGAATGTGTTCATGGCAAGTCGACTTTTCTTGTTTTAATGTGAGTGTTGCCTGGTATCTTAAATATTTCTCCCTGCCTGTCCTTTTCTCTCTTAAAGAATTTCTAGACAACAATCATAGCCTCATAAATAAGCTGTATTATTTTTTCATTTATTCTGCTAAAGCAAATTTGTATTTTTTTCTTGGAACATAGATATGCCGTTTTTCGCAGTAACCTGTATGTTCTAGATAGATACACTCATTGTCTGCTACCACTTGGATTGATCTTTTCTGAACAGGGCGGGTAGAATATGGCTGGTTGTTTTGGCTAAGTTCTCATGTGGATATAATGGCATTAATGTTTTTCTGTTCCATTTGGATACTATACATCCTGCAGTCATACCTGTTGTTTTCTGAGTTGCAAATGGTTAATGGTCACTATAATCACTACACAAAGCTATCTTTTACATTTCTTTTTTCTTCAAATATTGGTAAAAACTCAACTAAATTGTCAAAACTTGAAATAACAGATTTTATTATTGTAAACCTTTCCAATATGTTAGATGGAAAGTTAAATTCAGAAAGTTTTGTGGATTTTTTTCAACCCTTTTTTCAGTTTATTTTAAATAATTTTAATTTGAATCAACATTTTAAAAACCTCAGGCAGACATGGTTAAATGACAAATATGATGACTGTGGAGAATATTCTTGTGCAGCATTGTCTATATTGGGGACCAGCAACATTCAAGTGCCTGCATTAGTTAAAAAACTGAATCAAAGTGACTCTTGTCTGGGGATAATCTTTAAGATTCCACAGAATATGGATGCTTTATTAGCCAAAATATGTTGTAAAACACAAATTTTTGACACACCTGTTGGTGGAGGAAGAGAAAAGATAGTGCGTGGACTTGTGAATTATATCCCAGATATAATATATTCAGCAGTATTCCAGCCTGCCAAATTCCATTTGCTAAATTTCTGTGACATGCATGACAGACTTAAAAAAATCCACAAACATCAATGTGTTTAAAAGTATCCGAAGAGCTCACAGAGCAGTCAGTCTTTTGTGTGAATTGCAGCAACTGTTAGAATTTGGGAATATTTGGGTTCTTTATAAGCAACTGTCCTATCATCTCTGATGTGTAACAGACACCACATTTGATTTACTACCATTTTTATTAAAATGAAAACTATACTTTGATAAACTTCATGTCAGACTAGGTATTATCGCAGCCATAGTTTATTTCTTACTTATTGCTGCCTCTTCAAATTTTGTCATGAAACAGGAGGATGTAACTGACTGCGAAGAATAAGTTACGGAGGCTCTTCAAGGCTGTGATGCGTGAGAAGGCTGCCCCCATTACTAGTGTTACCTAGACATAAACAAGTTGATAGGAATAGTCTCATAGGGTTTGTCACAGGGTTTATAGTAAAAGGTGGTGAGTAAGTTTTAATTCCACCTCCTCAAGCTTCATTTATCCAGGGGATTGTTACTATCGAGACTTTACATTGGGGGTTTTTTTCTAACTTTGGAATAATTTCTTACGGTGAAAGGTTCCAAAGCACAACGACACATTACTGAGCAACGCTAAGCTTCATACCAAGCGCCTAGGAGAGCCTGGTAGAAAATAGAGAGAAATCAGGCAGGAATAAGTGATGCAGAAGTCTGTACTGCACCTTGTTTTGTTTACATACAAGGGGTTCCTCACGCCATAGCCATCCTATTCATTTGTAGAGTTGCCCAATTTTCTCTACAGACTGTGTAGGGCATGCAGGCTGCTACTTACATGAACTGCACCTGAGCTGGATTTCTAAAGTACGCAGTGCAGTTTCACCCCTCTTCTCTCATGCGGTTGCAGAAATGTTGATTTTAATCTGGGGGCAGCTGTCCCTCACTGATCTCTGCTTCCTGAGGGCCGCGTCTTCATGTTGGCACCCTTGGGTCTCACCTCTGCACAGAAACTAAAATCTGCATTTGTAATCTGGGAAGACAGTGAAAGGTAGCAACAGATGACAAAAAGCAGGAACACAGCTATTTTAATCTAGAGTATGAAAAACAGTGGAAATGCAATATTATTAATTAAACTGTTAATTTGGGCTGCTTTTACTGAATTCCTGCAGGAACTTGTGTCAGGTCAATACTAATTAAGGCATCAGCAGTTTAGAAGAGAGACTAATGGTTGCTTAAAGAAGTTCTACAGGCAAAACAAAGGTGCTTAGGGGAAAAATAATGTTGAGGACAACTTTGTTTACAGGACATTGTGGTTCATGTTGTAAACTGGATGCAGTCCAGCTACTGCGCTTTAATAGAAGGCCACAGGCTGATTAGGAAAAGGGACCTCATACTCCCAGGGTGGGAGGCTGCTTTTGGGAAAGCAGTGTTTCGCAAAGTAGTCCTGAAAGGACATTTATCCTGTGCTCCCAGTGTGTCCCTGTGACAGAGAGAGGTGACATAATACTTGGATAAATTCATAGCAAAACTAAATAGGCAAACAGGACTAGGAAAGGAAGATTATTCTGTAGGTATGAAGAAACACAACCAGACTCTAAATGACATCATGGTGAATTTGACCTTGTCTGTCTGCCAGACACCCACCCAGCTGCTCTCTCACTTCCCCTCCTCAACAGGACAAGAGAAAATACAATGAAAAGGCTCATGGGCTGAGACGAAGACAGGGAGATAACACACCAACTACCATCTGAGGCGAAACAGACTCGGCTTTTATTGCCAATTAAAAATAGTGTAGAATGGTGAGAAAACAGAGGCAAAACTAAAACCACTTTCTCCCAGGCTCAGTTTCAATCCTGACTCTTCTATCTCCTCTCTGCAAGAGGCACAGGGGGATAGGAAGTGGGGGTTGTGGTTATTTCATAATGCTTCTTTCATCTCTGTCACTCCTTCCAGGTGCCGGAGCAGAGATTCCCCTGCAGCCCATGGTGAAGTCCATGGTGAGGCAGGCTATCCCCTTGCAGCCCATGGAGGTTGATGGTGGAACAGTTCTCCACCTGCAGCCCATGGAGGATCCCACGCCAGAGCACGTGAATGCCCAAAGGAGGCTGTGATCCCATGGAGAGCCCACACTGGAGCAGGCTCCTGGCAGGAGCTGCGGCCCCATGGGGGACCCACACTGGAGCAGTCTGCTCCTGAAGGACCGCACCCCATGGAGGGACACATGCTGTAGCAATTCATGAAGAACTGCAGCCCCTGGGAAGGATCCATGTTGGAGAAGTTCATGGAGGACTGTGACGTGGGAGGAACCTCACGCTGGAGCAGGGGAAGAGTGTGAGGAGCCCTTTCCGCCACCTGAGGAGGAAGGAGCATCAGAGACGACATGTGATGAACTGACCGCAACCCCATTCCCTGTATTCTGCGCCACTTGCAGGGAGGAGGTAGAGAAATAGGGAGTGAAGTTGAGCCCAGGAAGAAGGTGGGGGGAAGGTGTTTTAAGATTTAGTTTTGATTTCTCATTACCTTACTCTGACTTCTAATTGGCAATAAATAAAACTAATTTCCCCAAGTCGAGTCTGTTTTGCCGGTGACGATAATTGGTGAGTGATCTCTCCCTGTCCTTGTCTCGACCCACGAACCTTTTATTGCATTTTCTCTCCCCTGTCCGTCTGAGGAGGGGAGGGACAGAGTGGGTTTGGTGGGCACCTGGCATCCAGCCAGGGTCAACTCACTACACCACTACAGGTACAGTGTGCACTGTTTCAGCATCCACACTTTGGAAAGGGTGTTGAAAAACTGGAAATGCTTTGAAGAACTGCAAAGAGGACACTGGGCTAAAAAATAAAAATAAAAATTGGATGCCGAAAAGAGCTGCATGTATTTAACTCACTAAGAAAGAAAGTTTAGGGGAAGTCACATGATTTCTTTGTAAATAATCCTGTTAGTAGAAACTGTTGATAGCAGATGGAGATATTTAACAGGAAGCTGAAGCGAGCACAGTGCAAGCAGGTAGTAAGATCATATTGATGGTGAGGATTTTAATCCTAGAAAGAGTTTACACAAGTTTATAACAAATTATTTCCAGCCTGAAGTATTTAAATGAGCCACTTTCCTTTTGTGACAGGACTGGTACTGCTCACATAAACAAAATCCAGGTGTCCTCCACTGTGCTTGAGTATTTCCAGCCATGCGGAGGATATGTGTGCCATGCAGCTGAAGGCTGCTCATGTGTCTGACCCTATGGAAGACTTGGATCTGCTGTGTCACAGAGAAAATCAGTATACTCCCGTGGTTTAGCAGGCCAGAGGACTCCATTCATGTACCTAACTCTATTCATTGAACTGCATTTGAATGTGCATTTGACGGAAGAGGAGCCATATGATGGAAGACGAACCCCCACATCTGTTAAAAGAAGGCAGCAGACAGTGAAGCATGAGCTGGCCTGGGGTCTTAGCTACATCTAGGGGACCACAGGGAAGCTGGAAACAGAAATGGTATCATTGAGTAGGAAAATCTGGCAAACCAGAGTAGGTCCATGTTGACCACCCCTTCTCAAGGACAGCGTTTGACCAGACTCAAGAATTGGCGTAGATTTTTGTATGGTGGAAGAATCAGATTATTACAATGGCCTAGCTGATTTGAACTGTCTGTACAATTTACGAAATACAAAGTATATATGGAAAAAGATTTTTTTAAAAAATTGGGAAGAGATATGACTGAAAGATGTTTTTAGGAAAAGGGAGAGACTAAAAGACTGAGTTGTTTTTAAAAAAATAATTTAGACACAGAAACATAACAATTTCTATACTAGGTCACACCTTTAAATTTTCATCCAATTAATACAGCATTTAGCTTTAACAACAGAGTGGACAGTAGCAGATACGTTGGAGAGGAGACCATCTATGGAATAACATGCAAGGAATTACCTAGCTTATGTCAATGAGTCACTTGTACTGTGGTGGCTTAGTTTTTGCTTTTTGTTTTTAATTTAATGTAACTGCCAGTCTGCTGTTTATTCGATATGGCTGTTGAGAAGAGGCTGAGTGTGTGTTCCTGCACCTAGTCCGGAGTCTCTTCTAGTTTTATTTATTATCCAAAAGACGTTATCTGAAATTGATTATTTTGTGCTGCTCTCTGGTAAAGTGACTTTGGATAGTTTATTATATTAATATGTATTTGATTGATTGCTGGTTTTATCTTAACAACTTCAGCATTGCCAAAGTCATTTTGTTTGGGATTATTTTAAGAACATATAATCTCAGAAAAGAAAAGATGTTGTTAATGTTTAATTTATGTTTCCTCTTTGGCTTGATGTGCCTGTTCGCAGTGAATTCCATTGTGTTACGCACTGTGGGAAGATGACGTATCTCTTAACAGTTTGGATCTTGCTACCCGGTTTTGTTGAAAGCCCACTGTAGGATGTGAAAGGACATGGAATATTTCTGTCCCTTCATGTTTATTACTTTGACACTCCTCTCTCCTAAAATGCCTTTTCCTTTAATAACTCTTGTCACTCATTTCTATATTTCTTTGAATTTGTGTATATTTCTGTTTGACACAATAATGGGTTTTATCGTCCCCAATAACTACCTAAAAGGTAATGTCTAGTCCAAGATAGTAATCTAGGATCTCCTGATAGGAAGACTGACATCCAGGGAGAATTTCACTGCACTGTAGGATGAGTGTTTGAATAGCTCAGATAATTCCCATTCTCATGGTCTATTTGTCTGTCTGTCTTTTAATTACAGAGGGAAGTGCTGTCTCCATTATGAGACTTCACACTGACACTTTGGAGAGCTAAATTTAGGTGAGATCGATCCTACACACATGACCAAACCTGAATCATTATCATGAATATGTGTATCACCTAATCTTTTCAGCATCACATTCCATATCATTCTTTAAAAAACATAAAATTCACCTTTTTTTGGTGGGGGGTGGGGGGCAACCATTGCATAGAGTCATAGAATGATTTATATTAGATGGTATGTGTGATCATCTAGCACAACCTTCTACTCAGAGCAGAGCCAGCTTAGGGTGAGGTTGCTCAGAGCCTGGCTCAGTTGAATTTTGCCTGTCTCCAAGGATGGATACTCCTCAGTGTCTCTAGACAGCCCATTCCAGTGCTTCACCACTCTCATGAAGATTTTTCCAATATAACTATTTTATATTTCCTTTGCTCTTCATTATGTCCCTTGTGTCTCATTCTTCCACTGTGCACCACTGAGAAGAGTCTGGTTCAACTTCCCTATATCCATTCATTAGGCACTTGTAAACAGCAATAAGGTCTTCTCTTAGTCTTCCTAAGACTGAAAAATCCCAGTTCCCTCAGCCTTTTCTTGTACGTCCCTCCTTACTCTAGCATCTTAATCACCTTCACAGCCCTCTGTTAGACTTCCTCCAGGCATCCTTCCTTCCTGGCGTTGCTTGTACAGAGGAGTCCAAAGCAGGACATAGCACTGGAGATGAGCTTCCTCCCCGGAACCAAAGGGAATAAACACTTCCCTCGACCTGCTGGCTAAGCTTTTGCTAATACAGTCCCATATGAGCTTGGCTTTCCTGACTGCAAGAGCTTTGCTGCAAGCAAAGCATTCCTAGAGCTGTGCGGTATGAAGCCTGGGCTGTTTTCAGGGTGGGTGCAGTTACTGCAGACCTCATTTGAGATAATTCCAGTTGTATCTTCCAGCGTGAATCGCTTGACGTGAATCAACATGAAATGCTAAGTGCCATTGCTCAGTCACTGGGATTGGGATCGTTTCAGCCATGAAAGTGTTGGGTGTCCTGTCTGAGCTAAACATCTGTGGTTGCTCTATGGGCAATGGAGACACAAATCTGCAGAGAGTGATTCTTCTCACCTTTTTTAGAACCTTACTTTATGAGGGAATTATGTCTTATTGGAGGAGTCTGGCTCTTTTCCTTGGTTATGGAATACGCCTGGAGAGTTGGCTTAAACTAAACTCCTAATCAGTTGATGGATTTTCTTAGGTTAAGCAAATCTTACCCTTACTGTAAAGTTTTTGCAATCTTCTCTTGTTAGGCTAGGCAAAATGCATTTACAAGTAATCTGATGCTCATGTGTGCAGTTTTCATGCTGTTACCATTCTAAATGTTTTCTGCAAGTTTGACCTCCAGAGTAATCAGGTATGGTGAGATAGATGAGCCTACTTAAAATTTTATTTTACGAAGTAAAACAGATAAAACTCAGCAACTGTTCATCTAATTGCTCTAATAGCCTCATTCATCACATGACCTTGGTGATCTGACGTTTTCCACTCTATTACACTCTTGTAATTCTTGTAGCAGAGGAATAGAGAATTAATGCCAAGCCTGAGCAAGAAGAGATAACCCCAGAGAACAGCCAGCATGGAAGAGATGTCGGCTTTTGCTTCCAGCTTATTGAAAAATCTGTGGCCATTTAGTTGACCAGTGCAGATATCTGCCATCAAGACCAATAACTGCTCAGAACTGCCTGATATGAGACAAGGAAATGGTAGTTGCACTAATGACTTTGGCTGTACGTCCAAACATTTAATTTTAATTATCTTTTTAAAAGGGTTCTTCTACTTTCTTATCATATCTTCACCAATGGTATTTATAATGCTTTGATATTTGAAAGAATTTAATATTTGTTGCAGAAGGAAATACTCGTTTTAAATCGATGTGAACATCTTTCAAATTCAGAGCACTGGCGAAGTCCTTTCAGGAAGACAAAGGTGAGGTATTCTACATTAGGTGGGCCTGTGCTACCCTGGATGTCCTGTATCCTTCAGGAGCTTCACACCACTAGCTGAAAATGGAAACACATCTCACTAATGAAACTGAACTTAAGAAATTTTGTAGCCTGAATACAGAAATTCGCCTTTCAGAGGGAACCAAGAAAAGATGGTGGTTAAGCCTTTCTGCTTGTCATCAATCCTTTCTAAACCAAAGCCTACATTTCTCTGTGAGTGGAGCAGAAGCAGAATGATTGCATTCTTTCATCACCGAGAGGACCAATGGTACTGTTGTAAAATTCATTGTCAGCTTCAAAGGATCACTGCTGTACATCAGCACTTTGTTCCCTCAGTCCCTTCTCATGGTCAGGCTGGTGAGAAACACAGTGAGGCAATTAGGCTGTGTCGTCTTTAACCTACAGATGATATCCAGGTTTGAACTCTACTGGGGCTCACCTGAGCATCATTCAAACTCCACAGCTGTTGTCAGATGTTGTTTTCATTTTGTTAGCGACACATCTTATTCAAAGGGCATTATATTTGTGCTCTTTGATCCATAGAATTTGTGTTTGTGCTTGATCTCAGAGATGAGTACGGTTTAGCTGAAACGAAAGGCCTCTTGGTTAGACCGTAGGTGTGCAAGAATACATAAAAATGCTTAATTTATGATAATCTAATCCTGCCTTGAAATAGTTTGAATAATTTATACAAAGACTGAATAGATTAACATAGTCTATTGTATACTCCTTATCAGCCAAATCCTGCTGAAAAAGATGTTCCTCCTAGATAAAATCTTTGGGATGTAGAACACAATTTACATTGTGAAGCACAAAATAATGAGATTAGGCGTGTGAATTGTTTGTTATTTCAACATCTTTATGCCTCCAATGCATTGTTTCAGCTGTCAATTTAAAATACTTTGAATTTTAATTTTTTTTCTTTTTAAACTCTTTTTAAAATTTAAAATACTTTTAATTTTAAAAAGGTCCTTGATTAGTATTGCTGTTGTGAGCTTTTGAAGTGAGAAAACAAAAATATTTGAACTTGGTGGAAAACATGTGGTGAGAAGCACACATTCTTTATTTGGAGTGGCAAACTCCTGGCTATCTTGTGTTAAAATGAGAATGAATAAAGGGCAATTTAAGCCAGAGACTTGACTTAGAGACAACAGGGAAGTCAGAGAGCAAACTCAAGCTGNCCTGTTGTGAGCTTTTGAAGTGATAAAACAAAAATATTTGAACTTGGTGGAAAACGTGGTGAGAAGCACACATTCTTTATTTGGAGTGGCAAACTCCTGGCTATCTTGTGTTAAAATGAGAATGAATAAAGGGCAATTTAAGCCAGAGACTTGACTTAGAGACAACAGGGAAGTCAGAGAGCAAACTCAAGCTGTCAGTAGGAACTGAAACCTTATTCTCACTGTTATTTTAATGCCACTTAGTCAAAATAAATAAATTTCTTTTAAATACATCATCTTTCAATGTAGATGTATGTAAGAATAACCAGGCTCCAACTAAAAGCAAGAGACCCATAGCCTGAGTGCTGTCAAAACCAAGTGAAATGTCAGGAAATGAAGAACAAGAAAAATCATCATTTTTCTACAGTGTAAGTGCACGGTATGTCTACAGAGGAATTCATGCAGTTCAGATGCCCCATCTCAGGAGGATGTGATAGTCAAAAAAAAGATTCAGAGGATGCCAGCAAAGATGATCGTACGTGTGGCTTTAACACCAGGAACAAGTGGTCTAGGACTCTTCAGCTTGGAAAAGAGATAAATGAGGATAGATAGGACATATGTCTATAAAAGAATGAATAATGTAAGTAGAAAATGGTTGTTCACTGTCTCTTTACATTAGAAGTAGAGAACATCAAATTAAATGACTGAGTGATAGTTTTGATTAAAGAGAAGATGAGATTTTTTCATCTCTTGTTAGTGAAGCTCTGGAACACACAGTTATGTAGTCAGTGGTGGATGCCAAAAGGTTTACGTAGCTTCTAACTTTAGTAGCCAAATTTGTGGGAAAAGAAAAGGAAAGAAATCCCTCAAGGGCTATTGAATACATAGATCCCTCTTCTGGAAAGGAGGTTGCTGAGCTGCAGACTGCTGTAGGCTGGAAGGGGAGGCTGGGGAATCATCACTATATGCTTTACCTACCCTTGCACTCTTCTCTTGGCCTCTGTTACTGACTGTTGACAGAGTTTGGCCACCAGATCTTTTGTTTGACTCCCAACAGCTGTTCTTACACCACCACATAGAGACAGCAGCACTGTTAGACCTGTCACTGTGGCCTCTATAAACGTCTTCAGCTGGAACATCTTAATTATGAGTGTGAACCTACAGCGTTCTCAAAGAGAGCACAGTACTTGTGCACAGCAGATCATTACACTGATAGTGATATCCATGAAACTATATTGAAACGGATTTATGGGCAACTCTAAGACTATCAGTTGTTTGCCCTGGACTTCGAGGATCTAAAATTCTTTGTTAATACTGGTCGTAATAAGCTTCTGGCCATTAAAACTCTCTTCGACTTACGGCTGAGTTAAGGCTGAGTGTCATTTGTGACACCTAATTCAACAGGGTGCATAGGTGGTTACTAAACCGTCATGCCAACGTGCTTCCTCTGGTAGTCCTTAGTTATTTGCAAATAGAACGATACAATTTGTCAGTCAAGAAATAGAGAACCTATTCTTCCCCTACACCATGCACCTCCAGTAATTCTCTTAGTGATACTCACCAGTAATAAAACAGTTTGGCAGTAACAGCTGCTTTTCTAAAGGAATGAACTACCCAAGATGTGAATGACAAAGTGGCTCTGAGTTTCTTCTCACATTATTCATGCCATCCATAAAGCAAAGGTGCAAGAAAAAAAGCTTCCAATGTTCCAGTAATCCCAGACTGCGTATGTTTTTCTGCTTCATTTGCCAGCAACTTAAAGTCCCAATATTTGCTCCGCTGACAGTAGCAGATTTCAACTTGTGGGTGAAGAAGATCTGGGAGGACTGAAAATCCAATCAACTTTAGAATTACATCTTGGCAAACTGAGCTGAAATCAATCAATGGGATCCAGAAAAGTCCAATATTAAGCGGTTTGAAGGAGAAGAAATAATGAAATAGATAAAATATATGAAGAGAGGGAAATTGGTTAAGTAGTAGTTTAACATAGAGATTGGGAGTGGAGGGATTCTTGCTAAAGATAAAATGAACAAGCATCAATGAAGAGTGAGACACTGTCATAATAAAGTGTTCTTGCTGGAGAAGTAGTTGAAATGGCTCTGTTAGCTTCAGTGGGAATTGGATCAGGCTCTGCAGGAAAATTTAAGTTAGATTTTGGCATTCAATTTTCCTGGGGATAAAAATTCTTTCAAAGGAAGATCCTAGACCTTCCACCATTGTGGACAGTAATGCTGTATTTGAATAAGTTTCAGACTAATTGAATTAACACTACTGAAATATGGGAATATCCGTGGGTGATTTCCCCTGAAAAACACTTCAGTCTTATAGTTGTTCTATTAAATCTGTGAACTTCTCTATTTTTCCTCAAATATCAAAGCCAAAACTCAATAGTGGATTTTAATATATAAAAAAGATGCTTCACTTATAAATGATGAAAATAAAATGCTAAAATTATCCCACCAAATGAAGTTGCGGTAGAACTTGCAACCCTTGAAAAAAAGTTGCCAATGTAAGTACCTCCATTTAGGTGAGCAGGCTTTTAGTATTAGTCATATATCTGCTGGCAAGGTCATGCCCTATAGTTTTAACCTGTGTCTGTAAATTTTTAAGTGTTGCTAAGTGTATTCTCTGAGTAGTTACTCTAGAGGCAGATGGTAAAGAAAGGAAAGCAGTTTAACAGACCTGATGGGTACAACAGCAGGCTTTGTAAGTTAGATAAATAGTTAAAGCAGGAGGAATATCTTAAAGAATAATTTGTAGACACTGGACATCGATTTGTTTTTTATTCTCACATTTTAATACGATTGTAAAGCCAGGGCCAGAGAAAGACAGGGAGTAGGATAATGTTTTATCATACTACCATGTTTGAAACAAGTTCCAGTTGACAAGTGAGTTTTGATTTTATCACTTTGGATGCCTGGTTCAACTACTGGAACATCTGTTATTTCAACAATATCACATCCACCCGGCTATACATTCCAAATCAGCCTTGTTAACTTAGTGTACACAATCTGACATGAAAACAGATGCGCTCCTGTTGTTAAAAAAAAAAGTCATGCTAGCAGACATTAAAACTGTGGTGGTAGCTGATGACCTGAGACTACTTTCCTTAAAATCGATGGCATAACTCCTGTCCTTTTCAGTGATAGCATAAATAAGTTCTATGCCAGGAACTTACAATATCAAGTATTTCTTTTTGTTTTGATGAAACTGTGTCTACAAATGTCCTTTGTTTAAGAAACAACACTGTATCATGAAAAGGACTTACACACAGTGTAAGCAGAGAATTTTGGTGATGTCATTGCTATCTGGAATATAACTAATAAAAATGAAAGGCCACCTCATGTTTTCTGAACAAATAAGCCCCACAAAACTACTCCGCTGATTCTCCACTACCTCTCTTCACCTTTAGAGAAGGAGCCTGCATGTTTACACAGCCTTACTCCAAAGAAGTGAGCAATGTAGATTAGATGCCATGTAAATCAGGCAAAACAAATGGCAGCGTGGCAAAATTCAGCCATTGATCCTGTGAGGCGTCTGTGTCTTCTCAGAGGTGTGGAGCTTAGATCCACCTAATATGAGCGTAAAGATAGAAAACAGATACAGAAAAACTTCGGATTAGTTTTATTTACAGTTGTTATCTTAATAAAAGATGTAGTGGGCTGCATGTCTTTATGTGTTTGCAGTAAGGGGACAGAGCAGAAAGCCACAAAACTTTCCCATCCGGGATAAAAGACACAGTGAACACTGCAAGAATATTTGGAGTTTTGGAGGTTTTTTGGGGGGGATTGAATTTGGAAGTCAAGAACAAATACTGACTTCTTTTCATTCATTTCTTTGGATTTCTTCTTTCAACTGCTCCCCCCACCCCTCCTGGTTCCAAACACAAAAGGAATTACATGTTATTGCACAACTGAATGAAAGAAAGAGAAAAGGGAAAAAACCCCTCTGCGACAGACATTAACAATGGGCAACTTGGCGTAGAAAAAGAACTCCAGAAAACAGATGCTTTATAAACCCATGGAGCTTTCAAAACCGTACCCAAACTCCTGAGGCAGCAGGTAATCCGGCATCATTTGGCATTCCAGCTGATTCTAGGAGGTGGAAGCCGAGAGGTGTATGAATGTGAAAAGTACACATTTTATTTTAACCTCAAAACATTTCCTTAGTTCTGAATTATGGTTCGGGTCAGTTTGTAAGTTATTTGAGCCAGTTTGCTGATCCCTAGATATGAGACTCAGGGGAGATAGAGCCAGACTCCAAAACAATCATTCAAAAACCCAGTCAGAAGAAGGGTGAATATGATACTTTTGGGGATGGTGGCCTGTGGAGGGAAAAAAAGAATTTTAAATGGGAAATTACTCAGAATATCATAAAAATAAGCAGGGCAAAAAGAAAAAAGAACTCTGCATTATGGGAAAATATTTTCATCTGCCAAACTTTGCAAAATAAAAAGGTGTCTGTCTTTCCAGCTCATACTTTCCCCTGAATTTGAGGTGGGTCTACCAGAGTGTAGGACTTCTCAGTGTGCATGCTTTCTGCTCGCCACAAAGATCCTTGCTGCAATCATCGGTAACAACATCACCAAAGATCTCTGTTAAAGGTTTGCTTCAGTAGATTCAAAAATGCGCATGGTTTTGGTCAAAAAAGAAGCACATTTTGGAAGTAAAACAGGCAGGGTAACTGAAGCTGTCTGCAAGGCTGCACCAAGTAATCCTACAGGTTTCCTCCATGACCTTAAAGCCTGAAGTTCAGAAGTTTAGGGCTCACAAATATACAGATATTTTTATATATTTGTTTTGGCCGAACAACAGCTGGATGTGGATTAAAGTGACCATTCATGTGTTTGGCTGGTCATTTGCACCTGTAGTCAGTGAAATCAAGAATTGCTTTCAGCAATATGCCTGCGCTGTGCATGCATATTTCTGCACTGAAAACATCCGAAAATTGGGCCTACGACCTCTTTGCCAATGTTTCCATCAGAAAGTGTGGAGAAATTGTTCCTTCACTAAGCACCCAGGGATATTGTGAGGCTAAATAAGTTATTTTGGAAAGCACAATAAAATCCTTGGAAGGAGAGAACAATGTAAGTGCAAAGTATTTTTTTATGTAGGCTGGGTCACATTCCTCTATCCTATGTGTACAGCTGAAATAGCTGTTTAGTGTTAGCCTTAATTAGGAAAATCCTGCAAAGTGTTGTGTGTATGGTATGATCATCGCTGATGTAAGAGCACTGGTGCTTGAGGTCCTCTGTGCTGAGTACTTTCTAATGAAAAAACCCCTCCAAACCCGGAACACACAGGAACACAGGCAAACCCCATATTTACCAACGCATGCATCTGCTGCAGATGCTTTGAGCCTGCCAATTACATAGATTTTTCACACAGAAGAGGGGTATGAAATTTTTTTTTTGTTTAAATTGATGACATATTATAAAAATGTACCAATTATGAAAACATCTGATGTAGGACAGAGGACTGAAATGAGGACTAACTGCTCGCTATCACTCCTGAAGCACTCTATAACTCTGAGAGACATTGCATCACAGGAGATTCACCTCCTTGGGCTTTATCCATCAACTGGCATAGGAAATTAGCTGTGCCTCTGTGGGCTCCGGTGCGTCAGACTGATTGCCTCTACAAACTGAAGCTGAAAGGGAGAATGGGATTTTGAGCCATAACTGAGCTATAAAGGGGAGAGGTGAGTTGGGGAGTCAGCTTTGGTTGAACTCTGGCTGAGATTTTTCAGAAATAGTTGCATGTATTTGGGTAACTAGATCCATCTCTATAAGCCTAATTTTTAAAAATGCTGTATCTATTGCTGCATCTGCGGAAGTCAATATTTACTTAGTCTACATGTTGATACCACGAGCAAAACAAGGTCATAAAGATCCTACAGGCTCCTTATCTACCTAAAAGTACCATAAACACATTTGACATGGAGTGCTTTAAAAAAAAAAAAAAGGAAAAAAGAAAAAACCACCCATTTAGAAGCCAAGCCTCCTGTCCGGGACTCCATTTGGCTGCAGTACAGCAACAGCAGCTCCTGACCTGCCAGGCCTATTCCAGATTTCAAGCGGTCTAGTGAATTGTGACAGACTGGCGTCAGTCTTGTATTCCTATCTTATGAAACATTTTCAATGGAATATTTTAATTAAGATCAGCTTTGCACCCTGGCATCGGAAAACTTATAACCTTCCCACAATCGAGTATCGACTGGAGAAAGCAGTAAGCAGTTGACTACAGAGCTGTTGTTTAACTTCAAATCAAGGTGGGAACCCACTCCAGTTTGTTACGCAGTGTCTAGCTGCTGCCCTGCTCCTGAGCTTCAGCTTTGACTCCTCTGTAAGACAAGAGTGATGTATAAAAACCGCCCACATATCTGTTCCACACATACACAACTCACCCCCTGGATTCAGACGGATTTTCTGACATTTAACAAGTAAATCTGTAATGGAGTAGGGAATTAAAATTAATTGAAAACAGGGCTGTTGAAGAAATTCGGTGTCTGCATCGATTTGTTATTGTTATTTCCCCCGCGGATTTCAGTCACCGAGCTCTATGTCCAGCTTGCTGTGCCAGCAGCATGCATGGGATCTGTGCGCAGGCTGTCTGAGGGAATCAGGTTGTTTTTAAACAAAGATGCAGACTGTGGCCACTTGATTTTTTAAACTTATAGGTTTCAGGGTAGTTAAAGTTCCTTTTAAATGGAGCAGCGTCTTGGTAGATGTAGTGGCCAATCACCACTTCTCCTGTTAATTTGCATATAGAGTCTATTTTTTGTAAGGTATTAGCATCCAGAGGCTGCTGGCTCGTCAGGCTGCTCTCTGACAGATTACTTGGACCTGTCATGACTTTTTACAAATCCCTGCTAAGAGGCAGAGCAAATTACCCTCTGCTGAGCTCCGTGCTGCTGTGGCTAGGCTGTGGTTCACTTAAATCGAGTTCAGCTATTACCACACCACACTGCAGCGTATGCAGCAGACAAAGAAACATGGTGTTTCATGCAGCTTGGGCAGTGGGGCTTGAAGGTTCCTCGAGAGTTGTTGGTTTGACTCTGCTTTGCACAGGGGCTGGATCATGATCGCAGCCCTGATGGCTTTGGTAGTGGGGTGGAATGGAGTAAGTAGGTGGATACATTTTGTCACCGTTCCTGGTGCAGTGATTGAGGGAATCAAATGAAGCTAGCATGTGATGGATTTAGACAGATGAAGGAGGCAGCCCACTGCTCAGCATGTGAGGGCGTGCATTGTGGGGCTCGTCGCCACAGGAGACTATAGGAACGTGGCTCCCGTGAGTTCAAGGAGAAGCTGGATCCATTACTGGAGAAAAAAATTGCTGAAGCTATGAAGACAGTGTCTCTTCCTCAGAAAGTTCTCAAGCTGTAATATGTTGGAGACTATGAAAGTGCTTGGACATGGATCACTAGATCCTTGTGCTGCTCCTATGGTCTTCCCCAGAAATCTGCAGAATCTCCATCTGTGACTGATGGAGACCAGGCCCTGGCCTAGACTCTCCATCCACCCAGAATGATTATTCCACCATTTGCAACGGATGCGCCCCTTGCTCCTACTCGCTTTCAAGCCACATGCTAGCTTTGCTGTTCGCAAACCTCTTAAGTTAATTCAGGTATGTGTACTTGGTTTCCCCATCGCAAATAAAGACATGTAGCAAGGCACATTGGTCACTGCATAATACCAGTGTTGCGGAGCTGCTGCCATTTGAGTCGTGTTGGCTGATCCTTTGTGGAGATTATTCTATGCCGATGGATCTATTCCTCGAAGTTGAAATTTTAAAAGGAATTTAATACTAAGTCTGCCAGTTTTCAAACTAGTGAAAACACACTGCTGGTACTGCCTTTGGGCTTCTCATACAGAGAACGTATATGCAGTTTTAATTATTTAAAAACATGTAAGAGATGCCAGGAAACAAAGCTACATTAGTCCGGAGGTACTGCTAAAAGAGTACAGTAATTTGAGGAGTAAAAAAATATTACAGGAATGTTGCTATTATCTCAGAATCAAGCCTTATGAATCCAGGGCATGAAAAGTTAAAGTTTACACAAAGTAAGTTTATACTTACAAAAATAACTCTGGGCAAGTGAAGATGCAGGAATACATAATTAAGACAATTGAATGGTCATAACAATCATACTAAAACAAACCTTTATCCCCAACACGAAGAGAAAAAAATATGATGAAAGTAAACTGTGTCTGTAAAAGTCAGTTTAATCTAATTTGTGACTATGCACATTTCTGACTGCAGGGAAGGCCAAGGTAATAGAAGCGTATATAGCATTTCAGTTAGAGATAGGATAGAACTTGCTTTCGTCTTCTTAACTTGGTGTTTGAAAGCCTGAGGTGTCAGTGGCAGAGGCTTTACCCGTTAAGCACACGCAGAGAGTCCCAGGATCCTGTGGAGGATCACACAAGCACATGCTGTTTTAACTTCACTGCTCTTGTGCTCTAGCCTGAGGGTTTAAAGCCACTTTGGGTATGTCTAAGTCGACCATAGCAATTACCTAACTCTGCATGGACTGATCCACTCGCTCTGAGAATCCACTGCTGGGATGCGGCCACTTCTCGGGGAGCAGCAACCGGAGGCTGCAGTGCAGGGCCGGGGCGGGTTGACTGGCACAACGACAGGTAGGAAGCACCACGACAGCACCGCAAATGCTGTCAATGAGGTATATGGTTTTTATAAAATTACTTTCCATAGAAAGTTGCTTATGTAGCAAAGAGTTTTTTCCTATAGTTTCCAAGTAGTAAAATATTCTGCTTTGCACAGCCACAGCCTGACTATTTCTGCCCCTGTGAAAGCCTGACATGACATTTCAAGACCGTAGATTTGAAATTGTGAAGATTTCATGGTAAGAAACAGTTCTTTAGAAAGGTATTTTTAAAATACAAAGCTTTCAAAACAGACAGTAACCTAGATGGATTAAGAACCCTTTTAGTCTTCTGAGAGCAAAATATGCTATACTACTACGGTCTTGGTAATATTGCGCACACATCATTAGTGAGAGCTTAATCTGGATTTCCAGTACCTGAAGCGATAATTGTGACCCAAGGAGAACACTGTGAACTTTTTGATGAAAATGTTTCCCTAAATGGGAATGTCTGGATCCAGCTCATCTGCTGGCACTGCCTCTGAGCACCCAACCTCTCTAGCCCCAAATACCACGCCATGCCTGAAGAGGCATCGCACAGCTGAAGGGGAGAAGAGAGGCTTAGTGCCAATTGTTTTACTTGCCCTCCCTCCTACACGCCTCACACTGCTGGCTGTCCACACGTCTGCGAACATTTTTTCCTTAAGCAAGGGATTTCTGTGTCTGCATTTCAGCTTCGGGTGACTGATCCTTTCAGGCTGCAGCCTCTCCTCCTTCACAAATGAATAAATGCTGCTCCCTGCTGGAAGCTCTCAGTATATTGGATGATATTTTCCTCATGAAAAGGTGACAGAAATTGAAAATACCTATCTATTAAAAAATCAAGCAAGTGCAATGCCCCAGGGAGCAAACTCTCCGTGGACCAACATTAGCGAAGTGCTGCCAGATCTCGTACTGCCCCTCCTGTTCTGCAGGGCTGCTCGTCTGCAATGCTGGAAATGTAACCAGAAGTGCTGGGGCACCCTCTCTACCAGGGACCTGGCAGCACAAGACAGAAATGAGAGAAGCTGTACAGAGACCACCTGGTAGCTGCTCTTCTACCTCAGGTGAAACCCAACATGTCTACATGCCTACAAACGCAGAGCTGTTCCTATTGACACACTGCATAAAGAGCCATGTTATCTAGCAAATAAATGAACTCTTCACTGTATATCTTATGTCAAGCACGTAGGTGCAGAGAGGCAGGCAGAGAGGAAGTCTTTCTTCTATGACCAATGAATATTGCCAACAATTATGAACTTGGACTCTAAAGTTACGAGATTTGAAACACGTCCATTGATGTCTGAAGGCCATGTGGTGGATCTCACTGGGAGAGACCAGCCCATCACAAGGTCATAGAACTGATTTGCAAGAGGTGAGCTAGCTTGACAAGCTGTCATGCAAACCCATTTTATACAGGTTAATTTAAGTAGAAACTACATTCAAATGCTGTCCTGCATTAGGCCAAATCCTGAACATCTCTTCCAACCCACTTGACTAGGCTTCACGTATGGTGATGGGAGCAGCACCCTCTAACCCCTTATGGGAAGATACAGTGTACTAAGACAGTTTCACGAAGTACAGAGAAACCCTTCTTAAACTGAGTCTAGGAGCCCTCAGAGCTTGGGTTATTACATCCCAGCACTCACAGTACTCCCATCATGTCTCCATGGGCTGTTTCGCTGCACAAGAGAAAGGCTGTGGTGCCAGTGCTTAGATCTGCCTGTATCTGTGAAGAACTGAAAAGATTAAGAGAACTCTTCTTGGGCACATTATGTGAATTAGGGTGTTAATTTAACAGTATGTATAGTGCAGTTGCAGTCAGGAAAAGAAGTAGCAAGTATCAGCTAAGGATGAAGGAATTTGAAGAGGCAATGGTGTTCCAAGAAATAAAAGGCACACCAGAGTATGACGACATGCTTGCCACCTTCTAGCAGTAGGTGATACTGGACCAACTTCAGTCTAGCTTTCATGTCTTTCAACTTCCCTTCCGTACCTCATTTTGGTCTAACATCCATGTTTTTTCAGCCCTCACCTCCAGCAATCATTGGCTCAATCTTTGCCTTTACTCCTTCCTCAGCTATGGTTTCTGAATATTGAGACATCTTTTTTTGCACCCACTATGTACAATGATTCCTTTATAAATACTTTATTTACTAAGGCCTTAAGCCAGTACTTGGTGACGTTGGTGGGATTCATTCCACTGACTTCAGAGGACTTTGGAACACACTTTCTCTGTGAATTACAATACTAGTTTCATTTCTTAACCCTTTTCTTAAGTGATGGAATATCAGTGTGGAAGCCAATGCGATCCCAAGTGTGAGCCTTGTCTTGTTAGTTCCTGCAACAAAACCTGAAGAAGACGCACCATGTTGAAGGGAAGGCAGCCAGGGCAATACGGAAGAAAGCTGAGGTTCTGTTTTTCCAGTTTTGTGGGAAGCGGATGGTAATTGAGGTAATTGTTGTTAGTTTCAGGCCAGAGTTATAGTTGCTGAGTTGGGTCTCAAGGCCCTGGTTCCTCTGAGGTCAGGTTGGAAAGGATGAATCAGAGGTGAGATCCAATGATGCGTTAAGAGCTTTCCCAGCAAAAACAGGATTAGAGGAATGAGCAAAACCAAATCCCCTCAGTTAATGTTCTTTCCTGAAGTCCAAGAAAAACCAAGGACTTCACATGAATACATCAGGCTCCCAACTAATCTGCAACTTGAAAGAGAAAATAAAGAGAAGTAGGTGCATCATCGTGGTATTGTACACTGAAACTGCAAAACACTGGGCTGAGCACGTTGCACTTCTTGCTCTGTATTCACCTTCTGTCTCTTAGTTTTTTCTGAAACTTAGCTTTACCACTGTGCAACCACATCCGTGGACATTTGCATCTTCTGTGTCCTCTTCATTAGGCTCCCATTACCTGCAGATGCTGGTTGTTGTTGTCCCCCCTGTTCATGAAACTTGTGTAACTTCTCTTCTCTTAATCATTGCCCAATCAATACTGTTCTGTCTAAGCTCTTTTCCCCTGCTGTGGCATTCATCTTCTTGTTCCCTGTGTAACTTCTGGTAACTACTTTTCCATGTGTGACCAGAAATCCTCCAGAAAGCAGTGTGAACCGTATCCACAAATGTTTATGGATTATATTAAGCAGGCTCTACCTGCAACTTTAATACTAAATTCCCATTAGAGGGAGTAATGTCTATGGAATACCTAAGACTTCTGCATCCAGAAAGATATTATGTTATGTGTTTAGTATCTCTGTCTGCTTTTATTTGCGGTTTTGTCTTTAGTGTAACACGCCTCAGTGCACTATCTGAGCATTTTTGTCTTCTTCCGTCTTAACGTGCAGCAACATCTTTTTTAGTAAGTGCTTATTATTGGTGGAAAGGTAGAAAGTGATTCCTGTCTGACTCAAATAGAAATGAGGGCAGAATATAGACAAGAAGGGGTAGGTATTTTCTGCTTTTTCTTTTTTTCACTTGCCATTTAATTAAAATCTTTACAAAAGAATAATTACAGCTTTAATCAATTTTACAAGATACAACATCAAGTAAAATGTTAAAACCTCATTGTTAAATAAAATTACCTCCAAAAAATCTTTATAGAGAAATATATATTTTATAGATAGTTATTAACATGACATCAATGCCACTCAGCCCGGATTGTTTCTTGTTTCATTCGTGGTAATTGAAACACAGCAAAATGAAAAAAAAATGAGAAGAAATTACAAGGGCAGCAGAGAAATGGCAGGGTTTTTTGAAAAGCAGTGGAGTGGCATGGAAATTGTGAGGGTCCAGAACTAATGTTCACAGTAGGGAGGAGAGAGATCTCACAAGCTTCAGTCAGTATTAAATGTTCAGTAATCAAAAGGTTAGAGGTGGTGTTATAGGACAGGATCTTCTGAAGCAGTACAATAAAGCATTTTTATTGAGGTTAGGTTGCTGTTTCTGTGTTTTAGTAGTATTTGAGACAAAGGGATGACATGGCTGTGCTCATGGCCATTTTAATGTTTTTGGTATGTTTTAAGATACACCACTGAACAGCTCGACACCGTCATTGAACATCAGAAAATATTCATAAGTTATTTATTATTAAGACTGCATTTTTCTGTTGCAAATCAGAAGTTAATCCTCTCAGTAGAGATGGGAGATGATGCCTCTTAGAGAGGGCAAGATGATACCGATCACATTTCTGACACTCCTTTCCCCTATGAGATGCAGCAGCTCCTGCCAAGCTCAGAAGAGCAAGTGTGAGCCGTACAACTTGCAGTTGCGTCTTGTAAATGCTTTGGCTCCTAGACCTAGGGAGCTGGTTTGTGGAAAAGAAGGGGACCTATTTGCTGTCTGCAGCTGCCTAATGGGGTGGTTAGAGAGGAGGCAGACAAAAGGACAGAGGTAGCTGTCACAACTTGTAATTCTGGTTATATAAGTCAAGAAATACATTCTTCATATGTGGTCCAGTGGTCAAACACTGGAACCAGCTGTTCAGAGAGGTTAGGGAACGTCCATCTTTAAAACTCAGCTGGACATGATTCTGAGCAGCCTAATCTAACTTTAAAGTCAGCCTTCTTTCAGAAAGATCTTGGCCCAAATAACTTCAAGAGGTCCCTGCTAACACAAGTCATTCTGTAGTTCTATTATTCTGTCACGTATCCTATATAACCCAGACATCCACTCTGGAACACCTTTACCTGGTCTATCAATCACAAGTAAATGTAAGGAGGAAAGATATCAGATTAAGGTGGAAGATGAAGGAAGCAACACAGATATGACTTGAGCTCTGAAATTTTCTTCATTGACTTCTGAGAATAGAAGACATTGGGAATTGACTTCAGTATCAGAGATTCTACAGCAGTGCGAATACTGATTGGCCACAGTAATCACAAATTATGACAAAGGATGGCTTTGAACATTGAGTTGTTTTCTATCACAGGAACATTGGTGGAGGGACAGAAGAAAGACATCAGATTCCTGAAATGAAACATGGCTCAGAGGAGAATACACCCAAAATAAAACCTCAAGCTAAGAATCATAAATTCTTTTAGGATAGCTATGCACATGATTCAAACAGAAGATACTGCCTGCATGTGCTGATGAAAGTATTTGATAAAAATACATTATTCTGAATTATTTCTTGAGATAAGACCAACAACAGTAAGATGAAGATAAGGCTTGGATGATAGGAAAGCTCAGGAAGCCCTCTCTAACAGGAGATTTGTGAGGCAACTGAGAGTATCACTAATGATGGACTGGACATGACACCAGCAAAAGTCTTTAAGAGATTAATCCTACAATTTTGAGGAGATATAGTCGATCTAACATCTTTGCTTTATTATTAGAGCAAAAAGTGAATTGTAGACACTAAAGAAAAGCTTTCAGAAATGTGTAAGCACGTGTATGCATCACACAAATTATGAAGTGCATCCTGTGAATTAATATAAGCCGTAAGGAAAACTGAAATGTTGGGAAAATTACGCTGTTCACATGAGGTATTCTCTTTTACAAGAGAATTTTTTCTTCCATTCTTGGTTTTTTTTTAATCCCCACCCCCCACGAGGATCACTGCTTTCTGAATAAATAATTAGGTGATTTTCTTTTGTAGCACTTCAAAAACACTATTTCACTTCATTCTCAGTGTTCAAAGTGCAAGACTGCAGTTCGTCATGTACCCGACTTCTTCCTTACCTTATACGAAAGCAGGAGTAATGAATCTAGCTATGGAATTTATTTTTTCATGTCTATTAACAGTTTCTTGGCATATTTCTTTAGTCAACTGTGTTAGAGTGACATTGCTGGGACTGGATTATAATTAATTTGGGACATTAAAATAAGAAAAATAACAACCCGGTGTGAGTTAGACATAGAATAAACAATTTAATAGGAGATGCTTTAACACCTAACTCCCTACTCAGCTGCTTCCACCACACAGGTATTTTAGTAAGAGTGTGTGCTTTTTTTTTTTCTCTTTAGCTGTGTTTATCTTAGGGCTCTCTGTGGCTCGCTGTCTACTTGCATCTCACAAACAGTGTAACAGGGTTCATACGGGCTTTGTCATGCTATTGGCCAGTTTGGTATCCTAAATAACTGAAACTAATTCCCTGGACATATAGATGATGTATAGCATTAAATCTACTGGAGCGGAAAAGATGAGTTTGGTTATGTTTCTCCCTCCTGCCTGTGAAAAACAGTTCCCATAAGTCTCTTATCTAATATCATGTGGCTTAAGTGCTGAAACTCCTGCTAATTGCCCTGCGAGACTGTTCCTCATCTAAGAGACATCTGCATCTCGTGACTCTTTAGCAGTCTACTGAGAATTCCTTTACACTAATTTCCATCCCCAGCTCCTGATTTGTCTCTCAGGCTACTCTAAGAAGTACCTTTCAGCTTTTCATTTCTCCAAGGAAATTCATTGGGTGTACTCATGCCCAAGGGTAAGAACCAGTCTACTGCTCAGAGAAAGGCATCTCAGAAGCCACTTTTGATGCCTATTCATGATCCTCTGCAGACAAACCAGTGTTACTTGGAAGCAGGTGAACTGGGTAGTGCAGTGGGTGTCAGCTTAGGTCTAGGTTTGGTGAAGATACACTCGCAGCATGGGAGAAAGGTGCTATAGCAGGACAACTCTAATAGAAAAAGCTGTGAGAGGCTCAGCAAAGCCTCTGCCTCTCTGCTTGCTTGGAAGAACGCAGCATAGGTTTGAACTCTAAGTTTGAAATTGGATCATCCAATTATCAGGTAAGAGATGAATCCAAGAAGCTTCTGTTTGTCCTGTCTGCATTTCCCACTGGGCGCCTGGAGAAAACCC
>VZSC01018803.1:113877-126492 GCA_013398225.1 Steatornis caripensis
CCTGTGTAGCCCCTTCTGCTGCTGCCAAAGCCCCACAACACAGACACAACACATCAGGCTACCTCAGCCACCCAGCTAAACGGTAGGCTTAATTCCATCTGAATTGGAGGGAACATATAAAATGATTGCCTTTTTATTCTTTAGCACTGGACCCAGAACCAGATGATACGTAGGACAGCTGAAGACTATGAACCAGTTCTTTGCTGGGCTGCAGAGCACACACCACAGGCATGTCCATCGACAGACAAGATTTGGGCTCGCAGATGAAAATGTATAAATGAGGCCTCTGTGGATATTTACAAGGATATTTCAGACTCTCTGTGGGAACAGAAATATATTCCATTATCCAGGCTCACGCGTGCACTCCTGGAGCTACGACGGTGCCATGTGTCAGCCAGACACTGCCTGCTGCCAGCATGGCACTGGTGTTCAAGTGGTTCTGCGTGCATGCGTGCGTACGCGAGGCTTATAAAGGACTGTGGAGCTGGCATCAAAGTGTAAAGCAAGAAGAGCACGAGCAGAAATAACGTATGACCCTGAACCACCCCAGACGTGAACGCAAATAGGAGCTGTTTGGATAGAGAAACACTGACAACTCTTTGAATCTGAGCACTAAATAAAGACATGCATTTGTGGTGCTCCTAGAAGGACTCTGGTTCCAGAAATCAATACAAAGATTTGTTCAGCCCAATATGTGCGATTTTTCTCCCCGTCTCAGACAGACTGATTTTACCTAGAAACTTGCTGTCTGCCTTACATTTCCTCTTCTTTTTTCTGCAGATGATAAGGCATTGTCCAAAACTGACTTAACAACAGCAATAAGAGAGATGGATTGTCACTTTATGTTACTCAGACGGTGGTTAAAGTTAATAAAGGTTCAGGCTGCTTCTTTGTGCTGCAAATGCTGTGCGACAGACCAGCCTGCTGAGGAGCCCAGTTGGAGGTGCTGGGCCCCAGATCTCTTCTCGGACTCCAGGATGGTGGCTGCAGCATTCATTTTCCCATGAAGACATCTGACATTTGCTTCTCTCCATACTTCTCTATCCCTGCTGGAGAGCTGAAAGTGTAACCTCAGCACAGTCAATGTTCTCTCACACACCAGGAGAAGAAATACCATTAGCGTGTGAATGATGTATGAGGTGAAGTGTTCCCGTGCCCCTCCCTTTTCGTTCAGGGGTTGACCGCGAGCTGTTCCCTCTCTCCTTCCCTCCCACAGCCCATTATGGATCTAAAGCTTTGACCCTCACTCTCTGCAGTGCACTTCTCCCATGCGCAACTGCTTCCCAACAGGGGCTGCAGAATTAGGCATAAGGCAGCAGCATATGACAAATGATGCTCTTTTTGTAGACTGTGCAGAGCTGGAGGTCAAACCCACTATTAATAATTCTCTGACTTTTTAAAAGCTGTATTTCCTCCATTTGTTGGCAACGTGATTTGAAAGGTCTGTACAAGCCACTTAAAACAGCAGCTGAACAGAGGCATTTCAGCACTGTCCAATATTGATTTTTGCCTTTAACTCGCCTCTTTGCTTAGACTGGTTTCAATATCCTGTGAAGTTTAAGTGAAGATATTTCCCATCTCAATAGCTGGGCACTGTCATTTGATACCATAGATAAGCCAGTAGTATTTTCCTTAGTAACATGGTTTGGCTCAAAGAACAAGAGTGCCACAAAATCTCCATTCTGGACCACCGCTGCCCACATCGAAGAAAGGCTGAGTGAGGAATGAATGGAGGTGGGCTGGAGCGGGGAACCCAGTCATCAGGCTGCTCACCAAGCTCAACTTGTACCAAAAAAACCCAAAATGAACACAGTATACAGTTGGCACAGCAGATTATTTCTGCCTCTGGACAAGGGGTCCCAAGGAACAAGAAACTTCAGGAAATTCAAAGCACTAGCTGGTGCATTCCCATGAAACAGAAGTTTAAAGGAAAAAGATATTCAGAAAATTTAGCAAATCCTTAACCAAAATTAAGGAAACAAGTTAAGCATATGTGAAACGTGAAAACATGAAAGAAAAATAAGCGTTGTAAACATTGGTTTGGCTAATCATGAGTGTGACCTAAAATTTAAGAAATGTCCCCACTCGGGAATNCCACAAAATCTCCATTCTGGACCACCGCTGCCCACATCGAAGAAAGGCTGAGTGAGGAATGAATGGAGGTGGGCTGGAGCGGGGAACCCAGTCATCAGGCTGCTCACCAAGCTCAACTTGTACCAAAAAAACCCAAAATGAACACAGTATACAGTTGGCACAGCAGATTATTTCTGCCTCTGGACAAGGGGTCCCAAGGAACAAGAAACTTCAGGAAATTCAAAGCACTAGCTGGTGCATTCCCATGAAACAGAAGTTTAAAGGAAAAAGATATTCAGAAAATTTAGCAAATCCTTAACCAAAATTAAGGAAACAAGTTAAGCATATGTGAAACGTGAAAACATGAAAGAAAAATAAGCGTTGTAAACATTGGTTTGGCTAATCATGAGTGTGACCTAACATTTAAGAAATGTCCCCACTCGGGAATCTAGGACACATATTTAATAATTAATGATTTTTTTTTGTGGGGACAATAGGCAAGGACAGCAAGTGAGATCCTGCTAGAAGAGAAGAAAAGGTCATTGAGGAAGTGCTCTATACTGGAAAGAAAACAGACAAAGAAAGAACAGGTTTTCTGCTTTGTGGGGAGGGAGAGAGGAGCACAACTGAAAATGACGCTGAGAAGGTTGAAGTGCTTCAGCCTATTATTTTTTCTTTACCTCATTAAAAAAACTAAAACAATTCAGACTATTCATAGACTTTAGAACTTACTAAGAACTTAGGCTGGTAGAGAGCAGAAAAAGGCTACATAGATACAGTATATATCTTTAAATCATGTGGGCCTTACAAAATTCACCCCAGAGTGCTCAAGGAACTGAGTAAAGCATTTTGACAGCCATAAGCAATTATCTTTGAGGACTGATGGAGAATGAACGAAGTTTCAGAAGACTGGAAAATGACCTCTTCCAGCCATGGTTACCACTCCTGTAAGGAGGGAAAAACAAATGTAAGACTGTGACTTACTGGTCTGTTGTTGCTTCTTTGGGAAGCCACAGTGGCAAAGCAACTATCTGGTATTCTCACTATAAGCAGAGCATCAAGTTTTGAGAATGCAGGGTCAGGCTGCATCAAATCAAAGGTCCATCTATCACAAAATTGTCTCAAAAAGCAACCTGCAGCAGATACTGCTGTATCTAAAACAAAGTGTAGGGCAAGCATGCACCAGCATCCTCTCTCGGCACTTAGCAATCAGAAGCTTAGGGACTTACAGAGCTAGAGACTTTGCATCTTTCTGTTAGTAGCCCTCGGTGACCCTTAATAGCCCTTAACAATTACTAATCAAGAGATCCTGACAGTGCTGTCTTTATTACGTGAAATCAGAAGATAATACATGGAAACTGAAAATAGTCACATACTTTCTACTGTGCCTTTCAGTGAACATATTTTTGTTCCCAGCTTGGATATATTGTTATCAAGTATACATTCATTTCATGAACAGCTAATCCTTGAGAAAAGCCATACCAGAATGTCAGGATAGCTACTTGATATTATTTACATTCGAGCACAGTTACTCTGGCTGGTTTGTCACAAGCTACTTCATGTTAGTGTTGAACCAAATTTCTTTTAAGCTATAAAGAGACAAAAGACAATCTCCTGTAGATGGATACACTGCAGTTGGAAAATAGTGATTAAAGGACTTTATTTACATTTCTAGCTGATCAACATCTTTTAGATACTTCTAATGGGAAGAATTGATTTTTTCCCTCTACAAAAGGGACTTAATCAATTTTGCTTCTGGAAATGTTTTATTCAACAATAGCTAAATTTCCCTGTGTACACATCTGTCAAAGCAGAGACTATTACTGGAAAAGAGAAGCCTTTTGTGCTGATATAAAGATATCTGTTTTATTATTTCAACAGAAGCCTATTGATTTTTTCAAACCTTAAAAAAACCCTTACTATAATACAAATGCCTTAAATGTGCAAAACCTTCCCCAAATTCCTGCAAATATTAGTAAAATTTAGTTTGAGTTGACTTTCCTAGGATTTGTTAAAATTATTTGGTGCTTGAAATTAAACTTCAATGGCATTTGTCAGAAAAAAAAATAATTTTCCATCCCTTTTGGAATTAATTTATTCTAGGGGCATAATAATAATTAGTCTCTTTCTGCGGTGCTGGACTGCAACTTAAGAGGCCTTGGTTTCTGCCCTCAGCTCTCCAACTGGCTCTCTGGGCAAAGGAGGTGAGTCACTTCATCTGTAAAATGGGGGCACTACAGGCTCTATATAGAGCTTTGGTATCTATGTGCCAGAGGCTTTTTGAAAACAATATGTTCCGAGCCGCATGGTATCTCACTTCTCAATGCAGATGGAAGCGCTTTGAGTGCTGGTCTGCGGGTTATACACTGGGTGCAGCTGAATAAAAAATACATGTGTTTGTTAGATTGCAATGCCCTTATTCACAACAACGACCAAACGCCTGCGAAGTGCAACTCAGTTAATAACAATACCTCAGTATTTTTACCATATGCAAAGGTGGACTGATCTGCACATAAATGAGCAGAAAATTCTTTGTAAGTCTCTTAATACAGTAAGTCTGCAGAAGTATTTTAACTGTGTATTGAGAAGCTCATAAAAACATGCATTATTTGGCTGAGTTTCTACCGTGGGCACTGCATTTACATTTACATAAACAAATATTAACCAGGTTCATTTCAAAGAAGAGGTTCTTGTCTGTTTTTATGCAAATTTATTAACAGCCACAATTGAATTTAAACTGATAAAATCAGTTTAAATCAGTTTAAGCCTCACCTCCCTGCAGTCTACAGGACCCTTGACCTTGCCAGGACTTATAAACATGGGGAAAATAAGTCCCTGTGAATACAGTACATGAAAATGAATCCTTCAAAATTTAGAAAGATAAGATTAAGAAGAATCCTGTAAAAAAGAGTAACAATGAATTTAGTATTTGCTTTCAGCTAGAAAGCCTCACAGATCTTTAAGCTGATGGATTGTCATATCTATAAACACACCTACTCTCTTAACCTCTTACTAACCATCGTTTGTATACCACAGGCTACATCTGGCACCAGCGCAACGTTAGTGCAGCCAATTCCGTCACCTCAGGGACACATTTATTACTGCTATAGCAGTAACAGCCTGAAACCTGAACTGCAAATCAGATCTCTGTTGTACCCAGTGCTGTGGAAACTGGTAGTAAGAGCAGACAGCCCCTGCTGCAGCCTGAATCCACACCCACCGCAGCTCTCCCACCCATGCTTTCACACGACAGCGGCAGGAAAGGGTCTGATCCTGCCAAACTGGAATGAAAAGTCGTATTACAAGGCATAACCTGCGTGGCACACCTGCGTATTGCATCTCGGGGGGGAGTAGGGGTTGTCAGAGGTGCTTAAGTGACATGCACTGGGGATCTGGGAGAAACAAAAAACGCAAGCCAGGAGCAAACCGTGGCTGCCTGGAGGTCCTGCTCAGCTGCTGGCGTTGGTCCCTCCTGGCCCCACACTAGCATGCTCCCATCGCTGCTCCACTCCGGTACAGCCACGGCATGCTGCTGTCCCTTCTGGAAGGGGGAGGTGAAGCCACCACTGAGACGGCCATGCCCAGCCCACAGCCCTCCAGGAACACTGTTGCTGCCTCTCCCTGCACCATCCGCCACTGCCAGCACTTTCAGGGGACCCCGCACCCACCCATCGTCACTGTGGCTGACGCTGCACCTGGCACGGGCTGCCATCCTGCCCTGGCCATGGCAAAGCCAGGCTGGGGTGAGGGCATGCTACTGAAGCGATCATGCATGTGGTTATGGTGACCAGGGGCTTGACACCCACCTCCCGCCACAGCACCTCCTCAGCTGCCTGGTCACGCAGTCCCAGCTGGTTGCACTATCCTCCTTTTCTGTTTTAATTTTTTTTGTTATACAACAGAGCTAGGTGGGACACTGGCACAGCAGAGTTTTAAAGCCTCCGTCACCTCGCACATTCTGGCTGGGAAGGACTGGCTGGCAGGGAGACGGTCGCTGGGTGAGCTCAGGACAAGCTGGGTGTGCCGGTGCAGCCAGATCCAGAGCCATCTCTCGCCAGGCAGCCCTGCTCCCCGTGTGGGCCCTGCCATGCGTCCCGGCAGCTGAGAACAAGGGGCTGCACGCGCAGCACAGAGGGGAAGAGCCAGCCACTGCCACCGGCCATTTTGCAAGGAGCAAAGAGGACCATGACGACAGCACTCAGATTTACAGACTTTTATTTTTCAATCTGTACAGAACGCTGTTGCTATTATAATAAGGCATCAAACGTACTATTGAAAGCTCATGATGGACTGTGACATTTCACCCTGTCGTGGGTCAAAAAGGAGTTTTACAAGATTAAACTGGTTGCTTTCCCAGTCAGTAAACCTTATATGCATTACAGAGAGATTTTGGAAAGAATTACAAAGATTAAAAAACTGTAAACATATCAAAACCAGCGACAACCCAGCGTAGCTTCCTAGGCGAGAATCTCAGGCATTTCTGCTGCGGGGCCGGCTGCAGGCTGGCAGTGAGAAGGCAAGGCCAGCTGCCCTGGGAGCCGTGCTGGGTGCCCGCCGCCCCAGCAGGGCTGGGACAGCGTGGCGACGGGCCTCCTTTTTGGTGAGAGTCCCCAGCAGGCGCCAGGCTGTTCCCGAATGGCCAGCCTCGGCCACAAACGTCTAAGCGAGAAAAAGAAACTGAGAAAACGGGTCACCGGGGAGCAGTTTGGGCAGCGGGGAGCCAGCCGCAGGCTACCAGCACCTTGCCGCAAGGAAGCCTCACCACGGTGGGCACGGGGCAGCATGGGTGCCTCTGCCCGACTGCAGGCCCCTCTGGCGGGAAGGCAGAGGCCAGGGCAGGGCCTGGCCCGCGGACATGTCATGAGGTAGAAAATGGGAAAGTTTCACGTTTTGCTGTTAGGGTCAGTCAGAAATAAACTGACTGTCTGCACAAATCCTGCTATGTTTCCAGGTACTCCAGGGGGCACTTAAAACCCACCTGGTATGCCCCAAAATTTAGATTCCAAAGAAGAAAGCTCTCCAGTGATCCATGCCACAACTTTAGCCCAGGCAACGAAAAAAAAACAAGCCGATTTTCCTCACACTTGTACCCTTAAAGCATTTAAATGTTGACCGGGGGAAATCAAATTGCGAAGGTGCACGGGAGGGCAATTAATTTCCCTTGGCCTCAGCCTTTGGTATCGCCTCATGCAAGGTGAACAACGCAAAGGCCATTCACCCGGTAGTGGGCCAATACATTCATTTTCCACCATCGGCCACCACAGAGCAAGTGTTTTGGTCTCTGTCGCACCGCACAGCACAAGAACCTGAGAGTCCAGAGATTTTATACCGCACCACCAACTCCCACAGTCCTGTAAATTGCAAAGGTATCTTGTTGGGTGATGAGAGAAATGTCCTGAGAGTTTTTATCTGCTAAACTCCTGCACTCTGAAGGCCTGCCTTTGCCTCTTTCGTAGCACACACTAACACCAAAATAAAGAAACTGTGTTAGTCCTGTTACTTAAATTTTCTTACTCCTCACACTTCTGCAGCATGTATTTAGATTATTAGGTTGACTAATATTTCCTTAAAATGCTCAGGGAAAACTTGAGGGTTCAGCTAAGTATTGCAGGCTCATGATCTATGACAGGTATTTTACAAACTGTCAGAAAACTTCTTACTTCATAATAACATACTGACAGGGGAGCGTTCCCTTTTCTAGTGCTAATAGTCAGTGTTAAGGCATGCCACGGTTTCTACAAGAAATCTGTGATCCTTACAGCTTTAGCTGTCATCTTTCTGCAATAATGGAATGTACTCCAATTTTATGCGTATATATAATTAAAAATTAAAAATAATGGCTCTCAAAACTGCCAACCTCAGTTTTAGAGCTTCTGCTGCATAGGTGAGTACACCAATTCCTGTTAGCGTCCCAGGTTGGTGAAAGGGTTTTCATCCGCCTTGATGTCCATCCCCTGCCCAAGGCCATCTTGCTGCCCCCAGCTCAGCACCATCTGCCCCCTCGCTTGGCATGGCTTTCCCTGGAGCTCTGGAGGCCACAGCCAGCCCCCTCCTGTCATCAGGGCACAATGAGAGGCAGCGTTGTCCCACCGCCCCACCTCAAGCTGTGTGGCAAGCCCTGCAGGCAGTGTCCTCATACCCACCAACAGGCAAAGGCCACCTAAGAAGGAGCTTTCCTCCTCCGTGTCCTGCTTCCCAGGCTATTTCCTTCCTCACTCTCAGCAATCACAACAGGCTGAAGGCATCTCCTCACATCTGGAAGCTATTCCATTTATTTACCCTAGAAATTCTCCAAAGACGACTGTGGAGATGCTGGCCACTGTTGAGTTCCTGCCCACAAATATGCTCTGTATCATAACATAAACTGGGAAAATCATCTACTAGGCAGCAGCACCGCCTAATGAGGCTGCTCCTCTAATTACCAAATAACACCGAACTACAGTGGTGGTTAGACCAGATAACATCTGAAGCAGCATCTCTTTTGCAGGGCCAATGTTAAAGCCTGGGTACCATATCACGCTATTTACAATGACCAAAGGCATGAACCTGGAGCAGTGCAGCTCCTTGGGCCCTCAGTCAAAGGCACCCGTGCCAGCACCCACAGCCGGCGAGCAGGAGGGACTGAACTAGGTGAGTGACAGACACAGGTGCTGCACATGTCTCCTGACACAAACAGCCAGAGAAGACGGGACAAGGAACCCAGGTGGCCAAATGGCGCTCAGTCTCTCCATGTGAGGACCCCATATTTCCGCCTGTTACCTTGTTATTCTGAACCTTGTGCTGCCACATATTCCTAGGTAAAGGAGGTATAAAGGAGATTTCCTTCCTTCACAAAAGAACTCTTCTCAGGTATGTCACAGCGGGGGAAAAAAAGTATCATTTAAAAAATACATTATATTCCTGACATTTGAGACTTAACTCACAATCGACAAGGCTGTGACAGTGAATCACATGTTTCTACTAAGACTCCACAGCCAGGGGCTGTACCAACAGAGCTCTTCACTCATGTTTGGCTTTGGCATGGACACACATATATCTCTATTAACATATATATATATATATGTTAGCAGGACATATTATTAACCACTGTTCAGTAAGAATTGACAGCAGTACATACAACAGTCTTTGTTGGTTTTTCCAGCACTGCAAGAACACAGCTTTAATGTTCCACAGAAACTGGCTGATAATAACGTAAATTGCATCAGTGGTACAGCTTTTTGGCTACTGTGCCACAAAAGTGTGATGAATAACAACATGTACCCTTGATTATCCCTATGTCGAGTCCCATGTCAGCCAGTCCAACTGCCTTATATTTAACCTTTGTATTTCCTGACAATTTATTTTTTACAAATAAACTGGTTTTTATTGAACGAGCCCCTGAAAGCTCCTTCCTGACCTTTCCTTGCTGGTTATGAGAAGGCTGACAACCTAGTGACATAAAACTGAAGCATCAAAAGGACTAGTAAGATGCAGACAGCTCCAGTATAAGTAAAGCCCTGCAGCTGAGCTTGAATTTCTTCTGGCTCAGTGAAGTGTTGTCTCAGCATCCCCATGCTTTTTCACTCTTTGGGTCTTTGGAGACTCCAAACAAGAGGTCAGTTAATTCAAGTTATGGCAGTTTTCATACAAAGACATCTGTCCACCAGGAACTGACCTTCTTTCATATGAGCCACTATAGCTATCAGAAGTTACTGACTATCCATCATTGCTAATCTGAACTGAAACGGAGCCACTGACCTCAAGCTGAAAGAGCTTTTTGTCTCCTACCAATACCATGAGCCATATGGTTCCCTGCCCTTTGCCTCTTATTTTATATTTTAAATAATCATCACTAATTGTACAATTGTTTGAAAACATGGGCGATCTGTAGCAAGCGATGACCAAACGGTGTTCTTTTTTCCATTAGCTCTCGCTCAATAGAAGGGATCAGATTAAAATTGAAGGATGAAAAGCATCTCTCTTAATTAAATATTAGCCCTGCTATTTGATTATTGGCCCTGCTTTTTAACAGTCTACTGAGTAGACTGTTAATAATCCTGCAGGCTGCAATAATTAACAGCCTCCAAAGTGTCAAGGTCGTTCCTGTTCTGTATAGGAGTAATAAGAAAATTATACAGGCAAGACACTGATGGAATGTTTTATATTAGGATAAAGGAGTATCTGAGGAACCTACTTATCACAGATCTGTTTTTATTCAGTGGTTTTCATCATTTTATATCAGTTGCATTTTCTCTGGCATGTTTTCCCTTTACAACAAGTGCTCATACACTGCAAACATTCGATTATAGAGCTTAAGAAAAAAACATTCTTGTCAGACAAAAAAACTGCATCACCAGCTATCTTTAGCCACATCTGTTTTCTTTAATGAAACATATTTTCCTGTAGAAATGCTGCCTTAAAAATCATGACCATACTAATTATCTATGGCAAGCACATCTTCCTCAACTAACGACAGCTCGAGCATATTATCGTTTGCACCAGACTTCATTCTGAAATTGAAAGACCCATAGAGCTTCGCAGACTCCTTGGAGGATGCAAACCTGCTCCTCCGGTACAGCTCCCCTTTCCACATGGACATCATCAGCAGGCTGGAGAGCACCACTCCCCCCAGGGTAAGGAGACACAGCCCGGCAATAACACAGCGGTCCAAGTGAGCCCCGATCCTAGCGCTCTCGTTCTCCAGCCTCTCCATCTCCCGGGCAGCCACAGTGTTGGGATCCACAGTCACGTCTCTGGGTACCACGTAGGAAATGATCACCAGCAAAATGCCACTAACCAGGAACAAAATGGCACTAATGAACCCGTAGTCCACAGATTTCCCGGCCGCTGCCTCTGAGGCAGCGTCGTCCTCCTCGGAGACCAGGGAAGGAGAGTCGTGCACCCACTCGGGTGGCAGCTCCCTGCAGGAACGCTGCTGCAGAGGGGCATCCTGGCAGTGGCTGCCTGTGGGACTTCGTGCATGCTCCAGGTTTACGTTTTCATCCACATAGGTGAATGACGTCTCGAGTTCCTGGGCACAGCAGCAGGCTTTCTTCTTCCCTCCGTCCTCTTCCTCAGGCAAGCGCTCGGGCGGGTGGCAGGGCTGGGAGGTGCCAGGGGGTGCAGGGTGCTCCTGGGGCAAGGTGCCGCAGGGGAAGGGCTGGGGTGCCTTGAGGGGCTCAGCCACAGAGCTCCTCTGCAAGGGCTTGCAATGCCTTTCGCCGTGCAGGGATGCCACTGCAGCAGCTGCTCTGGGGTCCACCTCAGCCCCCTCATGCTGCTGCTGCTGCTGCTCGTGGGGAGGGGAGGGCAGGCTCCAGCCAGCAGCGGTGCTCAGAGGCGTCTGCCTGCTCTCCTCGGCCAGGTAGAGAAGCTCCATGCAAGCCATCAACCTCGTCCCAGCGAGCCCCGACTCCTGGGCTACCGCATCCTTCAGCAAACGCTGCCCCTGACCCGCTGAAGCGGCTTCACGGTTCCGGAGCTGCTGTATCCCAGAAATCTTCTACTCTTTCACCAACGTTTTGTTAGGGACATGGCTTATGTCAGCTGTTAAATGATTAAACAAATCCTCTCTGACATTCATTTCTTTTCGGTCTGCAAATGAAATAGCAGAGGGGAAAAAAAAACAACAACAAAACCAAACCTGACAACCTCATGATGATACATTGATAAACCAGAAAGAAGATAACGCAAATGTAATACACCAGTCTTCCTCTCAGCTGTTTGAGGGGAGATGGCAAACACGACTGTTTTAACCATGCGTTTAAAACTGCAATCCTCTTGCAGGTCCAAAATCTATTAGGGAGTCTCATCAACCTTTGACACCAATATCCAATCAAGGCAGTAAGTCATCTACAGAGCACAGGATAGCGAGAAAAACTGTGTAAAACGTCAGAGAAAAGAGACATCTAATCTTTTAGTAGCAAGTAACTCCCCCACCCCCTTCCAAATAAAGAATTTCAAACTCAGATTCTCAGACAAATTAGAAACACACAGATCCCATGTAGCTTAATAATCCAGGATCTCTATTCTCTGGTGGAAATCTGCTAATCCTGTGGGAAAAGCAGGGCTTTCCTATAGCAGATCTCCAGTCTGATTAAGAGCTTTCGGAATGAAATTATGCCTCAAACACTGATGACTCAAAGACGGATATTACTTCTCATCCGCAATTAATTCGTTATTCCCCTCTTCTCCTGCGCCCCACCCCGCCTCGAGGCCGAACGCCCGGTGTCATCAGGAAAAGCCCGCAGCCCAACAAATGTGTTGCACGCGTAGAAAACACACGTGCGCCTATAGCATATACGCGATCGGCAACGGACGCTGCTCACTCACGCTCTTCTCGGGACCTCAGCGGGAACCGGCCGCGCCAGGAAACGCGATCCCGCCGGCGCGGGGAGCAGCGGGGTCCACACGCAACTGTGCGACCCGAGCGCCACGGCGGTTACCGAGGCGCAGGCACGCACGCACGCCCCGGCGGCAGGAGCACGCCGCCTCCGCCGCCCTCTCCTGCTCCCCGCGGGGCTCTCACCTGCCCGGCACGGCGGCCCCCCCGCCCGCCCCGCG
>VZSC01018803.1:126923-167806 GCA_013398225.1 Steatornis caripensis
CGGCCCGCGCCACCGCCCCCCCGGCGCCTCCCGGCTGGGGGCCCGGGCAGGGTCCGGCCGCTGCCTGCCGGGGCCGCTGCCGGGGTGCGAAGCTCACGGGTCAGCCCCCTCCGAGCCCCGCATTCCTGGCAAGGGTTTGGAGAGGAGCGTCAATAAAGCGAGCCTTGCGGGGCTGCTCTGCTGCGTGTGTCTGGCCCGAGCATCACCCAGGCTTTTTTTCCATCATCACGAGAGCTCACGACTTACTCCACGGGAAGGCAGAATCAGGTTCTCAAATGATCGCAGCGCTCCCAGAGCTGAGGCTTCAAGAAATGTACTCGCCGCAGGAGACGTACAGGAAAATCTCAGGAGCTCGCTGTCGGCAGACTCTCCACACACTTTCTCTGGCAGGCGTAAATGACTTTTTTAAAAAAGACTGTGGCCAAAAACACGTAATAAAATGAATGACCGGTTGGTAGGGACTTTCACTGACTTTTCTTGCCGGTGCTTTCTCTGAAGTGATAGACTAGGATGTGAAAATAAATTGTGGAGGAGAAAGAACTGAAGATTTGTCATGGATGGATACTGTGCTGCTGGGGAAAGACCAGGCTCTGGGACGCCAGCAGCATGGATGGAGGGAGCTTTGGCATGGAGCTGAAATGAGGATGCCCATAGGAAGCAGAAGCGAGCAGCACCTGCCTGCATGGCTGTCAGGCAGGAAAGCAGGGCCACAAGAGCGAAGGTGAACTGGGAAGGAACCAAATGAGGCAGGAGAGAGAAGGACAGGCTGAAAGAGTTGGAGGACAGGGCAATTCTGTGTAAGGACTGCCAGTTCTGAAACGCTGCATTAGGCCAACAAGTCAAAGCTTTGAAGGCAAATCCTGCTGAGACCTGAAAGACCCAGCACAGAAGATTCTAGTCTTTGTGGCAATAACTCTCATGAATGCCAAAATTACTTGCCAGGACACGGCAATATCAGGGGACTCCCGGTGCCTGTCTCACAGATTGCTCAGTGCTGTGGGCTGGTTTGGACCACCGTTTTGAAGGAGCTCCAGGCAGCGTTTCCATTAGCAGAGTGCAGTTTCAATGCATTGAATGGTGTATTATTCACTCTTTGAAGAAAAATTGTAAGGAGAAAATTACGGAGCGGGGGAAACAGCACAGACTGTCCTTGGAGCTTTTTGTAACAATGCCCTCTTTGAAATAAATACAAAGGAGCAAATAAAACATAATCAAAGAAGAAAAAAACCTATCTGTAAATTGTTCAAATACTTTAAAGCAAAAGCAAAGACAGAAACCAGCTGTGTTTAAAGCTATTGCACATTTCCATTTGGGAAGCAGCAGGACAGGAACATACTGGATGGGGCTTTGAGCAACCTCGTCTAGTGGAAGGTGTCCCTGCCCATGGCAGGGGGCATGGAAAGAGATGGTTTTTAAGGTCTTTTCTAATCCAAACCATTCTATGATTTGGTAACCTCCAAGTGACATATCACCACGGCTCTATGATTTGATACAGATATTGACTGTTGACACCGCAAGCTGCACCTGCCACGTCCAATAGACGAGTTTTAATTAAGCGACCGACAGGACAAAAATGTGGTCTTCAGCACTGGCAATGCAGCCTGGAAGAAAGCAAGCACCTCCCCCAAGCCCCAGCACAATTTGCCAAGGCCTTTGGCCGGCAGTTTCTTTCCGACAGCTGACACAAAGTCAGTGCACAACAAATGGCCATGTCACTGATCTTTCAAACCCCAGGAGCTACAGCATATATTCCTGAGTGCTTACTAGAACCTTAGTTACCTATTACTTAACCACATGCAAACGTCTTGCTGCTCCGCCACCCACTCTTCTCCCCATTATGTGCCAGCTTGTGCTGGGCGTGTATATTAATTTGTTGCTAATAATTACAGTTACAATTCCACAAAGTAAGGAGCAAACAGAGAAGGACCCACAGCTCTGTCAAGCCAAATGTTGTCTATTCTTACATGTCTTTGCACATGATGCTGTCCCTCCTTTGCCTCCTACAGTGCACAGGCTCCAAGAGTGAAATGTCTAGTCACAATCCATATTACCAACGTTTCTTTTTCTTACTTTGGATGCAAAGAATAAACAGCATTTTTGCTTAAAGAATGTGATTGTTGCCAATGCTCTGAGGTGTGGAGGTGGTGAAATGAATGCATAGCAACACATACTCTACAAACACAAATACAGCTGGTGAAAAGATTAATCAAGCAAGGGCAGGAAGTAAGAATGTTTGTCACAGAAAAAAATGGCTATGTAGAGGGAAAAAACAGTGATGGACACACAATGGGACAGGCATAAAAGATTGGAGTAGACTGTCAGGGTGGATGAGTGTTGTTCTCTCTGCTGCAGCCTACTTCATCATACAGTCCTTTCGGAGACTGAACAGGGCTATGGCAGCGGCACAGTGCTAATACGAGACGTGACAGTAGACTGATAAAGGTGCCTCAGTTGGGATACATGGGATTCAATCTAAACCATGCTCTAGACCTTGGAAGCTGTCCGCCAGTTGACCCAACTATAAAGGAGTACCTGAACTAGAGGTATATGGCTTTTCTGTTCTCAGTAAGGTGTGCTCAGTGTAAGACTGGAAGTAGGCTTGCTTGTGAGCTCTAAAAGTGGTTTCACCCTATCTAACTGTGCTTGCATTTGGAGCCTTGCTTGGCCAGCCCTGAAGACATCAGAGAAACCAGGCAAAACTGGGACCAGTTTTCTGACTGATGCATCTCATCATGGGCTGATGATGGATGGATTTAGAAATATTCTGCATGCTCTCACCAGTGCAGGAAATTTTCCAGTGCTGGATGGGATCCTCAGTGGAGCATTCCCCCAAACATTTTTATTCTTCTAATTCATTTCAGCTTAGTGATGTGTACACAGAATCCTTTAGTGATATTGTGTTCACAGAATCTTTGATTCGTCACCCCACACGGTCATGGGACCTTGGGTTTCCAGCGGTTCCTCTATAAGTGTTGCAAGACTGCATAGCTTCTAAGATAAAGGTGCTCTCTGGCCAGCATCGCTCAGAGCATAATATATTCAGACAAGTCTGGGGAGACTATCGCATAAACTTCCCATTTCCACTAGAATAGATGATATTGCTGAGTAAAGTAAATTGGCTAGGGAGCCAATAACAAGGGACAGCAGCGAAATTTAAAACCTATTAAAGAAATTTATGGACCTGTGTACAGGTCTGTGAAAAATAACAAAGGTAATAGAAGCGAATGAAGAGGCAAAGCTAAGCTTTTATACGAAGTGCAAAAGAAAAAAGTTATATAATTTTTTTGCTTAGAAAATATAAGTATTCTGAGGATAGCAAGCAAATATTTGGATGACTTACTATGAAAAGAAGTATCCAACATTTCTGTGTGTTTAAAACACATTATTGTCACTGATCTATTGATTTATAAAGCAAAAGTAGATAGGAAAATAATTTGTTTACTTCACTAATGCACATCCATTGTGCATTAATAAAAGACAAAATAAGTAAATAAATTTACAGAGAGATGAGGAAACTGTGGATGTGTGATATGATGTACCGAATTGTCAAGTGAAAATTAAATCCTTGCTAAAGACTTCTGCTTCCTATGTCTGAGTATGTGAAATCATGATTTGGATAACCAGAGCTCCTGAGCAAGAATAAAAGAAGTCACTCCTCAGTCTTAAAGCAAAAGGTCATCTGGATGAGCAGGGGTGGAAGAGTGGGTTGTTGAGCACTTGAAAGACAAGGTTCTTATACTCCATTTTTTTGGGTCAACTTGTTTGGGCATTTTTAGCTATGAGCAAAGAGACTCTGCAAGTAGGAACGCAACTTGGAAGTGTAAATCAGTTACAAGGTAACAGACATGAAGGACAGGTAGGATTTAACGAGCTGTCAGGCTGAGGTCTGGTCGCCGGTGCAGCACCCATGAAGCCTTTCCTGGCCTCAGGGCCAGGTCTGGGTGTCACGGAGCTGCCATTTTCCACCCACTCTGCACACACCAGTGACTTGAGCTGGAGATCTGACTAACCCTGACGAGCCCAGGCGTTGCCGTTCTTTCTGACCCGCCTCCCTGCTTTCCTCCTTCTGGAGCTCATACTTGGCCATTTTCCCTCTGGAAACCTTGAGCGACTGATGAGCCCCATCTCAACACCCCTACCCTTGACCGTATGTTTATTTTTCTAGCATCCCACTGACTTTGTCACAGCTCTTTCTCAGCAGTCTGGGGTCAGGTTGTACAGTGGAACATACCTGAGCTGATTCTGCTGTGTTCACAGCACACTGGCTGCCTATTGCCGGGCACCTGGACANGCCATTTTCCACCCACTCTGCCCACACCAGTGACTTGAGCTGGAGATCTGACTAACCCTGACGAGCCCAGGCGTTGCCGTTCTTTCTGACCCGCCTCCCTGCTTTCCTCCTTCTGGAGCTCATACTTGGCCATTTTCCCTCTGGAAACCTTGAGCGACTGATGAGCCCCATCTCAACACCCCTACCCTTGACCGTATGTTTATTTTTCTAGCATCCCACTGACTTTGTCACAGCTCTTTCTCAGCAGTCTGGGGTCAGGTTGTACAGTGGAACATACCTGAGCTGATTCTGCTGTGTTCACAGCACACTGGCTGCCTATTGCCAGGCACCTGGACACCACTACAAGTGCCTAAGCTGTTAGAGACTGGGGTGGCGGAGATGACTCCTGCCTCCCTGCATGCCTCCATAAGGCTGAGCACTGAGCTGTGCGGCATTCTCTGAAGGAGCCATGGCAGAGCCCAAACACCTCTTCCCTGCCGTGGTTCCAGGGCAGCCACACTTTCCTGCAGGTGTCTGCCCACTGATGGGGAAATCCTGGCACTGTGATGTCTGTCACACCTGCAAGAGCCAAAGTCTCCATTCATTTCCCACCACGTCCACACCTGGGACATTAAGGAAAGTTTTATGCCCAGGTCACCCCACAGACTGGAGGCTGCAGCCCTGAGTACTCTGTGGCTGCTGAGGCCAGATGTCATGCACACAACTGATTCCTGTCATTGCCTTTTCCAGGCGCTTTCCTGGATGTTTATTCTCATCACCTTCCTGCGCATTTACATGAAAAGACAGTGAGTCACCTCCAGTAATCGTGTGTTAGATCTGGGAGTTGTAGTCCACCAGATGTCCAGCACGGACTGCAAAATACTGATTACGGAATGGAGGAATGTAAAGGAAAAGTGAGATGATAGACTACCCTGCAGGGAAACCAACCTGAAAATCAGAGGCTGCATAGGGGAGGAATAAAGAAATCACCAAGGAGGTTTTAAGCAAAGGATTTGAAGGTCAGAGGATAGCACAGAAAAAAAGGGAAGTGCAACATCATATGAGGAAATAATCACTTGTCCCATAAAACGGTGATTTTTCTTTATGCTGGATCTGGAAACAAAAATTACTCATGACTGTTGCACTACACATAAAACTATGGGTGAAAGAAGAAAGTGAAGGCTGCAGTTTCTGACAAGACAAGGACACACAGCCTTCGGTAAAATATGTATTGCTGGTGACAGAATGAGGTTTTATAGAAATTATCAGGAATAGTAGACAGAGATTCTATATTATCAGCAAAGCGTTGAAGAGTATTTTCAACAACAACAATGAAGATGTGTTCACATTAGAGAGGTAATGCTGACAATTTATAGAACGAGCCTGTATTAAAAAGACAGAATATATTAAAAAAAAAGAAAACTTTCTTCTCTTGATAGTGCTTTACGTCCACACATTTCAAAGTACATTAAAAAGCTGAAATCATTATTTCCATTTTAAAGACGAAGAAGCTGAAACACGGGGAGCTTGTGTAATTTGTTACAAGCCAGACAACGTGTTAGTGCCAAAATTAAGGCACCAAAATTAAGATGAAAGAATAGGGGCTTGAGACTTGCACCTCATGCCACCCCTTTTAGCCAACTGAAATGGACAAGTGGTGACTTACAAGGGAACTAAAATCTTCATACCCAACTAGGGGAGAGCCATTGGCATGAGGGAAGAGAGACATGAAGCTGTATTAACCTCACAAGTCGTAGCATCGGAGTAAGATATGTCAAGAAGATATCTCAGTGGGGTTTCAAAGCAGTGCTCGGGTCCATGCAGACTGCTGCTGGTGGTATTTGTGCCTAAATTAGCAGCTGAAACAGTGCATATTCAAAAGAGCACAAGGCAGAGCTTTCCTCCTCTTCCTCTTTACCCCAGTCCCTTAAGCTGAGTATCATGCTAAATTTACGTGTGGAGCAAAGCCTTGCCCATGCGCCTGGTCCTGGCCCCATTACAACCACTACAGCGTTTTTGTAATCAACTTTAAAGAGACTGGGATTTCTCATTGCCCTTCCCCATCTCCTAGTAGTAATGCATTTCCTTATAGAATGTCTTCTGCATGGAATGGAAAAAAGCTGGTGGGGAACAAGAGCCTAAAACCTGAGGTAGATGAGCAAAAGGGGGAATGTAAGACTAATTACAGTAATACAGGCCCTGACAAATCTGGCAAACTCTTCCAAAGGGCAACGTTTCTTGTTCAAATATTGAAAACCAGTTTAAATGAAGTATTAGAAAATAAACTGTAAGGAGCAATCCTTCGTGGGGCCGTACAAATGAGCTAGAGCATCTATCTAGGTGTTTTCGTCTCTGAATTCCAACGCTGAGATTTGATCCGTCTTTTTTTCCAAGGGAGTGTGAAACTAGAAGGAAAAATATTTCATCTTTTTCAACAGTCAAACCTTTAAAATCCAGCCTATCCCCTGAGTTTTGAGAATGCAACCTGAGGTTTTTAAACAAGACCTCTATTGATACCAGTGGCAGTTTGCAGACCAAACACCCACAGAGCAGTAAACGTTTAATTCATTAGATATAGTTAAGGCCGTTAACCTTCTTCGTCTTGTCGCATAGCCACTGTTCATATTCCTAAGGACTTTCTATTTGTTGTCCTCCTTTGATAGCCTTGGAGGAGGGAGTAGCACCTCTTCTCAAGGCTGAGCTTAGTGGAGGTATCTGGAATCAATAGAGGAAAATAAATCCTGGCCTGATGGTTTTGTTTTGCTTTAGTTAGGAGGCATGGAAGGAAATATAACATCATCCTCTATGTTAAACCAACTCTCCTATAGCTTTTAATTGCAGTGTGTTTTGAAGCCGTATATTCTAATGGGATAGCACACTGCGTTGGCTCTTTCACAAACAGAAGTCTTAGAGATTCACACGCTGCTAAAGAAAATGTTTTACCATTTTCTGCTCTTGACACATCAGAGTCATTTTTGTCTGTTTACAATGTTATGCACGCAACAGCACTGCACTGATAGTAAAATCTGTGACACACAGACAGGACTGCGGGTGCAGTATGAAAAAAAGCAGTTGCTTACTTGAGTGGTTGAAGAGCTCATAATACATTATTTATGGGAAATCAATTCTTTGTGATAACTACATATACATGTCTGTCTGTCCATTCAAGAAAGCAAAGAGGTCTCTATATCACTGTTGGTGAAAAGCAGAAAGCAGGACCTTAGAGGCCTCAGTTTACTTTGACGGATTACCATCAGTTCCTCTGACAATGTCTGGGGAGCCACCACAGACATGTTGGGTTTTGCAGGAAGATTGGCTCTTGAAAAAGAGAAGATGATTTTAACTTGTGGCAAAGACCTCGCTCCTGGGCAAGCAGGTCTCTCTTGGATGGTCCTCAACGCTTTTTCCATTGCAATGGGGATTTCAGTGTCAGACACAGTGACACATAGCGGGCTTTTTGATGAGAAAGACCTTTTCATTAGACCTCCTTGAGTGAAATCAAAACAGGAGCGTTGGTGTGGAGGATGGCAGGACACCTACCCAGCCCAGGAGAGGACTGCAGTGATCCAAGTGCCCATAGGGGAGTCCCTGAGGTGAGTGGGACAGGGCAGCGTCTGGCAAGGCCGGGCGAGCAGCTTGTGGACACCCAGGGTTCCTTGCCAGCAGATACCTTCTCCTGGATGAGGGGCATCTGGAGGTAGGTGGGCAAGGGAGGGGAATTTACTGCTGCTGTGTGCTAAATGTGTCCCCGTTTTGTCTTTCCCTGAATAAAGATTTATTTGCTTGCATGCTTTCTCGGAGTCCTCCCGAGTGGGGAAATCAGAGACAGCTAGTGAGGGCATGTGGTTTTCTGGCACTTCTTAGGTGGGGATTTAAACTTTATTTAATCATTTGTCTCAAAAGATGTGAAATATGTTGTTGCTACTTGTTTCTGCTCTCGTTAACCACCCGGCTGAGGGTTATATGTAGACATTATACTAAGGTGGTATGAATTTTTCGGTTCTTACTTCTGCGGCATCCATGTGTGGGTACACGCACGTGCGCGCACACGCACACACAAAACGTATGTACACACAGTTAGATGGAGATTTCCATGAAAAGTGGGAGCTTTGGAGATGAATCTCCACTCCTTTTACTCCAAGTGACACACTCTCTGCCCTGCGCAATACTATACATAAAATGAACCATGGAGAGCTATTTTCCCAAGCAGACGGAAATGCTGTATTTTGAGGTGGGTAGCTGCATTTCAAAGCCAGAAATCTGCATGAAATACATTTGTAGAGTGCCATCTGGACAAGTTTTTAATTTACATGGAAAATAAAAAATGCATGGAGAGACCAAAAATTTCTTCACGTTCAAAGGCATAATCCTGCAGGGGAAAAACACCCATAGTTACACTTCCAAAGCATTTATAAAGAGCATCTACCATGGATTTATGAACATAAATCCAGATTGAGAAAGGAATATTTAAAACATTTAAGGTTAGTTTTATTAATTGATTAATTTTGTTAATTTAGAATCATTATGTTTTCCTTAATCAGAGATGGCAAGAAAGGATAACGACAGCAGATGAAGAAAACTTTGTGTGTGTTCTGAATAATGGATTCTTCCCGCCTAATCAAATAATAAGTATAACTTTTGGGGAGGAAACGAGGACATGAGTATCTCTGGTTTGGTGCGCATAATACAGGAGTTTAGCTATCTGTCCATTTACAATGTGATCATCCTTTTTTTAATACCTGAGCATCAGAAGGTAATAAAACATATGATTACCCTGGAAACTGAGATTTCTACCTCTCTTCTTGATATAGAAAGTGTGAGAGGACTATTTGAATCACATTGCTTTGCAATCTTTGAGAAATATTGTTCCTCTTTAACTACTGATCTGCTTCTTCATCTGGTTTTCTTGTGATATTTTAAATGAAGAGCTTTTACATCCCTATTTTTGGATGAAAGGAGAAATCAAAGGATACTTGTGACCGTGAAAGATTTTATCAGATTTATCTCAGAATAGATGTATCCTTCTATGTCCATATATATCCACATATCCTTCTTGTCTGCTGAAGCTTGTATCATGAGTTTCAATCCGAGAAGGTGTTTTTACATTGTGGAATAAAGTCCTGTGATTTTGTTCATTGCCACAAATCTATCTTGTTTTTTTCTTTCCTCACATGGATTCTGATTTTATTAATGTTTTAATAGATGTTGAGATCTTGGAGTTAAAAGACAACTTACAGTTAAACAGAAATCATACGCTTTTTATGCTGGAGGAGAAACAAGCAAACAGTAACTCTGCAAGTGTGAAATCAAAGGCGGAGGGAACATATGTCTCCCATTGGGAACAGGAGCTAACTGATTCAACGCGAGTAAAGGATGCTAATATTGCTTCATGAGGCAACATCTGGGCTTAAAGTGGATCACTCCCCAAATTGGCCAGAAGCTGGGGCAGGGGGAGAAAAGATTATGGCTCTGATATTTAGGTTGTTGTGAAGTTAGTTCTTTACTCTGCACTAACACCATGCATTAAATAACTTAATAAATGCAACATTTATGGCAAAGTCTAAATTTAGGAAATGTACTTTAAGCATCAAGAGAGTGAGTGTCAGAAGAAAGTCTAATTTTATTCCTAACATTATTCAAGTCTGAAAATGACATTGTGTTTATTTAGCGTGTTAAAAGTCGTGAAATGTAGTCTATGGATTAGTGCAAGATGTTCCTGTGGCCTCCAGATGTTTCTCTGTCCTCGGGTATCTTCATTCTGTGCAGACAGCTAAGACTGTCTTCTTTTTCCTGCTCCAAATTTCTGACCATGTATTCCTAAGACTGAATTTTTCCTTGACCTGCTCTAACAACTCAATGTCAGAAGTAAACTGTTTCATTGCAATTATTCAAGTGGATTATTCAATGGAATCAGGTTTGGCATTCTTCTCTACTAAATGTGGAGCTATGCAACATAGACATCTACGTTTGAACCAGCTGTCTTGGCTACCTGTGTAAATGGGAGGATGGCCTGGTTTGAGCTAGGACAGAGCCATTTTTCTTTTTAGTAATTTTATTTTTCAGTTAAGTCTCTTCTAAGTGACTGCACTCTGAAATTAATAGCATGTTTTTCAGACTGTATCTGCTTCTAGGAGCGATAGCACTCAATGTTTATTGTCACTGCTAGAGTAATGGTACGAATGGTATGCAGAAAGGCTCTTGCTTATAGTTATTCCTGTGGAAATCAAGGTCACTGCTTTGTTCTGCTAACTTTCTTGTGTGCTGTAAGTGTAAGGGCATAAAAGGGTCACACCTGCGGGGAGGAGCGGGCCAGACAGGTGACCCAAAACTGACCAAACAGAGTATTCTATCCCGTAGGTGTCATACTCAATGTAAAGCTGAGAGATCACAAGGGCCAAGCTCTCTTCTTCCATATCTGGTGTCCTGGGAGGACTCTGTCTGTTCTTCTGCCTTCAATCCTGATCCGTGTATTCCTTATCCATGCGTTCCTGAATCCAGTTCCCATCTGCTGCTGAGTCCAGTATGGGACTTCCCCAGGGCCTGCCCTGCAGTGTCCAGGGTGACATGATTCTCTTTGGGGGAGCACAATATTGGTTTTGTAGATATTTTTATGTATTTAATTGTTTTTCCTATTNGGTGTCCGGGGTGACATGATTCTCTTTGGGGGAGCACGATATTGGTTTTGTAGATATTTTTATGTATTTAATTGTTTTTCCTATTATTATTATTATTATACCTTTTTTGTTTTATTGTTATTGTTTCATTAAAGCTGTTTTAAGTTTTCCAACCCATAAATCTCTCTCCCTTTTCTCTTTCCCTTCCCCATCTGGGGAGGGAAAGGGTTAATAGAGATCATCTGTCACCCATTTAATAGCCAGCCCAGCCTTTAAACCATGACAGAAGATGAATTCAACACAGTCAACAGAGTTTAAGATGAGAGTCATCTGACCAAATGCAGGCATTTACTTTAGGATGAGGTGAATTGTGCACTAAACTGTTGACTGTGATTGTTGCTCACGTTGGCTGTGCCACACACTGGCATTCTTACTGTAGACAGGTGCGCTTAGATTAATCCCACCCTAAGTGAGCAGTTGTCATTGATTTTCAGTGGGATTACTGTAACAATCTCATTTAAAAAATACTACATGCTTCCTTGTCAGTAAGGCTCCAAAAATGCCTAATTGGGAGTAAGGAAGTTTCAGTTTCTCTCTCTCATATTGTGTCTTCTCTTCTCTTCCTCATGTCTCATTGGTTTTCCCTGTTACTCTCCTCTCTGCTTCTTCCATGCTTCCTTCCGCATGACTTTTCACTTCTCTGAGCCACCACTACAGGACAGATGTTTCTGCTGAACTTAGTCTATTTTGAGCCAGTATCTGAAGCATTGCTTTGAATAAGGGACCAGCTCAATGGTGAAATGGGTATGTGTCAGTTCCTCTAGAATCTAGAAATATGCATAAGAAATACTAGTTTCAGAACTTTGCAGTGGATATGTTTTATTGGCTAAGGATTTGTTTCTTACTCAGTGCCTGTTGTTCATCTCTTGAGACTGTAAATTCCCCAGTACTAGTGTAGGGTTTGTATTCCTCATCCACCTCATCATCCATGTTCCCCTCTAAAAGATGGGTAGGTGGATGGGTGAAAGAGGGCGATTAAGTGGCTGCTTTGCTCTCTAGGTTTATATTTATTCATCATTCATATTTGTTCCTTATTCTGCAGAGCATAGAGGCACCTAGCAAGCACAGTGATCAGTACCCACAAAAAGTCACATGCAACTATAAATTTCCATGATTTGCTATTACAACAAAAATAAGTTCATGGATTTTGTGTGCAGATGTAGAGATGTAATTTTGGAGATGTGAGCATTAAACAATGGAGGTTGCCAATTAGACAAGGTGTTAAAACATATGTGTAGCTGCCGGCTCACTCCATTTATGTGTTTAAAGTGCCTTTTGGATATAGGTCTAGAAATTAAATTTCATAATACATATATTTCCTTACACTAAATTACATTTCTGTTTAAAGGTATTTTTTTTACTTACATCTTTGGCGTTTGATTTTTTTCCTATAATAAAAATTATAAATTACTGCTTTTAATTATGAATATACATTGATGGGCCAGTACCATATAAAACAAGCTTACTTCCCAGGCCATGCTGAAGTTGGATCTGAAATTTTCTATAAACATGGACAAATGGTGATTTAATCTAGTTATACTGAAAACATGCAAGCATCTTGTAACTCATTTTGGGCAACAGTATGTAAGAAAATGTTGAAAAATATTATTGGGAAGTGTAAATTATGAATGTAGTTTGTTACAGATAATGTTATATCATAAATATTGCTGTTCATTTAAGCCTGCCTGCATTTTCATGCAGGTATTGCAAATACGATTTATGCATTTCTAGAAATGCAAACACTTCATTTTCTACTAGTCTGGAGGTAATGCCAAATGCCTGCTCGTTCCAATATGTGCTGTTTGTAACTTCAGCAGCAGAAAAACAGCAGCTTGATTCAGCTTCTGTCTCCAAGGTCCGTTCTAACACCAGTTACTGGATAAAATAGCCTTACTTTCAGCTCTTGAAGTTAACTTTACAAATAATGCTTAATAATTAGAAAGTAGAGGTAGGCAAGTAGACGCATCATTCTCCTCTGCCAGTCTACTCTGTGTAATGTCTACCCATTCTTCTTCTGAGAATAAATTTGCTTGCTATTGTGCAAAAATGCTGCTAAGTAAAGCTGATCGTGAGGCCATGAGGTCATCTGAATATTGTTTGAAGACGTGTTGCTGTTGTGCTCAGTCTTTATAAATTGCAAGAATGTATTTCTAAAATTGCAAGCTGGAAAAAACTTCAATATAAAATTAAGCCACTGTCCTTGCATTCTTCATTGTGGACCATGCTTTTCATTATTGTCTGTCACATGAGATGTCAAGAATTTGGAGGAATAATTGTGGGCTCAGGAAATAACTTTCTGTAGAAACTTTCAGGAATGATCATCTTATATTTAGGTAGATGGTAAGCTGTGATTATTTTGAGCCTCTTGGACACTTAAAAAGTTATTTTAAATTGATTTTTATTATATTTTATGATGATTACAAATTAATTCTCTCTTTCAAGAAGGGATACTTGTATTTTGATGTTGTTAAGGAGAATATATTTTACAAGGGAAGGAAATCATAACCATTCTCCAGTTAAAGGTACACTGGAGAACTCTAACCAGGTTTTTACCCTTCAAGGAGAGGCATGCTGAAAATAAAATGAAACAATACTACACAGAGCAGAAGACAAGAGAACAGTAGTAGAGAGATACAGAGTTAGAATAACTTTATAGTGATGTTGAAATATGTTTTAAGATGATGTTAAGGGAAAGGACAGAATGAATCATCCAGGTATCTAAGTACAGACTTCTAGTGTTCCTTTAGATACTGAATAGCAGACATGACAGCAAAATCTCAACTGTTTAGAGCAACAGCCAGATGTAGCTCCCTAAAGCACCTAAAATGGCACTAGACAGCCACATTCTAGCCACTGAATCGCACCCAGAGGGCCTACCTTGCTTTGATAAAAATATTCCAGTATCAGCTTACAAAATGGATTTAAGTAGCTAAAAGATCACATTCAAACTGGAGATCTCTTTTGCTCAAGGTAAAAACAAGTTCTTGTAATCATGTGTCAAAATGATTATCCTTGTCTGAATAGCTGGAGGAAATTTGGAGGCAGTAAAACCAAAAGATTCATTTAACCAGTGATGCAAGAGACTGAGACGTGCCTGAAGCCTCAATAACATCCCCTGCCGTTGTGACCGAGTGCCCGAACGTGCTCATACCCTCCTCGCAGAGCAAAGATCTCTATCTTTCCTTGAAGAATCCTAAATTATTTCCTTGATAAGATAGGAAGAAAACAAAACTTGTGCTTACAAATTATTGGATTTTACATACCTGATGGGCTGATGTAGTGAAAGACCAAAGCAAACCTGAGAGACGGGAATTAATCTGGCTGAAGGTTTGAATAGCTATGAAAAAGTTCTGCTGATGCTGTTTTGTTTGGATGAAACTTTTATTTATTGTGCTTTTAAATTCTTGTCAAGGACACTTAGAGAGCTAACTGGGAATCCTGCAGCATGGAATTTTAAAATGGGAATAAGTAAACACTACATTATTTGACGCAGCGAGGTGATTTTCCAGTAAAGATGAACAAGAAGCATAAGTCATCTGGCAAAATGTCATGCTGGCCTCTTATGCTAAAGCAAAAAAAAAAAAAAATCCTACAAAATATCTATCTTAACCATAACTGTCTTCTCATATGTGATAAATCCCAAGTGAAAAAAAGCAATATATTTTTTACCCATAACAAGGCACAGCCCTCTAGCACAACATATCAGGCAGAAACCAGATATGAAGATCTCCATGTGCATCATCAGTGTTGCAAAGGACTGGAAAAAAAAAACTTGAAGATGCATCAGATAGCCAAGAGCACCTTTACGTGCTGCAGAGGAGTGTCCTTTCCTGGATCTGCATGGCTAGCAAAAACAATGTTTGCTTACACAAAAGGAGAGAGGCCACTGGATCTTTGGCAATGGTGATACAGAATCTGTGGCTTCAAAAACCTCACCAGAGCTTGACTGACGGCACAGAAGATCACCCAGGGCAAAGGCTGGGCAGAACTGAGGTGCTGGGAGAAGGGGAGAATGGGAACAAGGGGAGAAGAAAGCAATTCATGAGATTGCTCACAGGATCAATATGATGTAGACAGGAATGTCCTTTCCACCCTTACTCAGATCCTCATGTTTTCCTCATTTCTCTCTACATTTGACTTCCAGACCTGTAAGCATATGATGATAGCACTAGCACATTTCACAAAAGATCATCCTGTTTTGCTTTTCTACTCCTCCAGAAAAAGAAGAATTAAGTACACATGCATATTTTAATGTTATGTGATCATTCCAATGCTACTACGAATTTGGATACCAGAAGTTGAAGGATACACTTTTGTAATCTTTGCACGATGCAACTGATTTGTGGATTTCTGATTGTGTAATGAAGACAAACCAGGATAAAAAAGCCGAAATAAATGACTAACAGAAAATTTAGAATTCACCTCTACCATGTCTGTATTAATATAAATCCAGAGTTATTTCACTGCAGCCATTGAGTTATATCAGCTTAAATCTACATATTTCCAATTTGTTAAGTAACCAATGATTCAAGCATGTTTTGATTTTGATGTTCTTCTCCTCTTCCACGTTAAGCCTTTACAATGAAATTTATGCTTATGATCTGAAAAAGAATGTTATTCCGCTTCAGATGATATGTCAACACTATCGCTTAGTATTGGAATGGGTGATTTTTTTTTTTAGTCCAGAAAATGTCATGTTGACATTTTTTCAGGTAGCAAATTAATCAGAAAAAGATAGAATGACATTTAAAAAAACCCAAACATCTGCTAGCAGTATTATTGCCAGCTTCTAACTCAGCAATGACAAGTGTATATTTTTCACAGTGGAAGATTTTATTTTTCAGTTACTGGGTGCTCTGAACGAGCTCAGAATGAGAAGCTGAACACGTGCTGCTGACATTCACTCTGAGCAACAGAAATGCTCAGAAAGTGGTACTTCTGTCACCAGTCAACGTTTCTTCTAACCCCCAAATCCATCCATTGCCTGAACGTTTATTCCGCTGATATGTTTTCTTCCGCAAAGTGCAGAACAAGGTCTTCTTGGAAGAGGAGGATGCCGATCACTCGCAGGGTAACTCTCATTTTTTTAGGGACGATGTCTGCACTGCAAAGCAATCCCAAGACATCACAGAAAAATGAGAGATTGCTTTGGCAAAGTGAGGAGATTGTTGGGTATACCTGCTCATTTTTCTGTACTGACACATTTGAGAATCAATAGACTACTTTGAAACTTCCAGCTTTGTTTCCATAAGGGTTCGGAAATCAGGCTCTGTTCCTGAAAGCTCTGTACAATAGCATCAGAGACTGGTTTTCTCCTAAAAGGCTTGACAATCCTGAGCACATGCAGGCTCAGATCCAGTCTCTAAGCCCTCCTTCCCATGTCTGTTAGGTATCTTACAAAGTTTAGAGTCGATCAGTAAGAAACAGGCGCAGGTGTTTTGGGGAGGATTTCAGCTGGCTTCATCTGGGCTCCACTGTTGTGTGTGGTGGGCTTCACTCTGATTTCACCGTGTGCTCGTAGCCTCAGCCGCTGCCAGAAGCAGAAACGGGCGAAGCGAGGAGCTCCCTGTGCTGCGTGCTGGGGAGCGGATGCAGCGCACACAGCACTGTCCTGTCAGCTGTGTATAGGGGATGGTGCCAAGGAGAGAGAATCCGAGGTGGAGAGGAAAGCCACAATACTATTCAATGAATTAAATTCATGTCAGATTAGCTGGATAGGAAGATAATTGTTTAGCATAAGTTCATATGGAGCACAAAATAATAGACGAGCTGAACATACAGGGCATTCTAGATGGCAGTGCCGTTTTGAACATATGCTGCGACTATTTCTGCCTTTTTGATTATACATGTGCAAACATCAGAAGGGACATCATTTAGAAATTCACTTACACTGGAGCGAAGTGACATTATGACCATGTCAATGGTTAGCTCCTGCACAGTGACCCGTGTAATCTACACAAATGTTCTGCAGGGACATGGCTGCCGGTGCCACGGCAGCCACAGTGGATGTGGTGTCCGTGCACTCGACTCCCAGCTCTGGAGCAGCTGGTCAGGCAACATCACTATGTCATTTACGGAAAAGTTTTTCTCGACAGACGTTTAACAGATATGTGTGGCATTGTGGACAATACTGCCACATTTAGGCCTGAAGTGAATAGGTGCTGTCATGGTTCGGCATTTCTGAAAGGCAGCAGATTTAGGAAGCTAATGATGGACTTTGGTACTAGCCGGTTTGAAAAAGTTTACCCTGTTAGGAATACCCTTTGTTATTTGCTTAAGTGTTCAGGCAATGAAAATATTGGGAAATGCAGCAAATAATGAGGGATGTCGAAAATACTAAATTTATTAGTTAATATATTCGTTAGTTAAACACATTAATTAGTTAACATTAATTAGTTTAAATATTAAATTTATTAATAAATACTATTTATTTTTATAGTTATTCTAGAAAATACTAAATACCAATCGTTACGCTGCCAGAGCCGAGAGGCGGGCAGGCAGCCCCAGGCAAGGCGGTGGCCGATCAGCGTGGCGTGGCAGGGGCCTGCCAGGGCGATGGTGCTGCGCAGCCCCGGGAGCCTCCGCAGGGAGAGCAGGATCCTGTACAGCACCGCCCTGGGGTTGCATCTGTGGCGGATGACTTTCCCAGCCATCGTCTCCTTTAATCCATCACTCCCAGCCATCATCTCCTTAAATCGCTACTTCTGCAGAGCCATGCCAACCCCGGCATGCATTCTGCTGCAAACTCTGTGCCGCCATGGCAAGGCTGTTCCCGAGACCAGAGAAGGAGACTTGTTATCCCCAGTCCTCCCAAGGGACTCTGCCATTTAAGATGATTTTAGGCACATGCAATCGAGAATTGCAATGTCGGGGAACTCACAGCAGCGGATAACCAGAGGAAAACCGAGGGCAGGAGGCTTTTACCATTGCACACTAAAATTGTCCAGTGCCCTGTGTGAGCCAGTGCCAGGATCAATGCACACGCTGCCTGCGGGGCTCTGGCTGGGACCGGCAAGGGGCTGCAGGAAACCTCTGTGATGGCCAGGGACCAGCGCCAGCCGCAGCTGTCGTGGGCTCTCCTCTCGCCCCCGAGCAGGACTGAAATACCACTTTTTATCAGAGGATGTCACAGTTTCAGTAGTCAGTGTCAAGGGCAAAATGGTAATATGGAGTCTTTGGAAAAGTTATGTGAGAAGCATTGCCTTCTTAGCGTGCTTAATCTAGGGAGTAAGCATCTGTCATTTATTTAAGATGCTGGCCTCTATTTAATTACATTTTCAATTAGTTTGCTTTATGAGTACTTATAAATAGATTTTCCCTGAAAAATGTAATGACTTCAAGTTAGTAATAGGTAATTCACTGACAAAAAATGGAATGGTGCCTTAATAGAATTAGTTGGTAATGAAATTCTTTGATCAAAGTCAGATATGAGATGTGATTTATATGTATTCCCATCGATGCCAGGAGAATATTCTTACCATCTCTCCTGGAAATCTTCAGACTGATGATATGGTGTCCAAATGCATGCTTTACTGTCATTTCAAAAGGCAGTTGAGGGTATTCCAGCATCCCTTTTTTATTCTTCCACATAAAAATGATACTTTTTTTAAGAAGACTATGTAATGATTTCCTCTGTAAAACATTTTTCAGTTGAAAGAAATTAATGTGCTGATAGATTTAAAAAAATTCTTTATGAGATTAATATCTGGGCATGGTTAGCAGAAATCATATGTATGTTTCTTCAGGCAAAAGCTACAGTTAAATTAAGAGTTTGTTGGAGTAAGAAACATTATGATAGAAAATTGTTTAAAAGCACTTTCTTCTTTTTGTAAAAAACCAACAAGACAGATTTGTCACCACTCAAAATTACTTTCTATAGCTGAGTTGTTTATTCCTTTCTAAGTGACAGCCTTCAGGTGGTTTTAGATTCTTCAGAGAGCCCACCTAATACCTAAATGCTCTCCTAAGGTAACTTGTTATGAGTTTTTTGCATCAAGGTTCATTTATTCTGGTCATCAAGGTTCATTTATTCTGGTCATCAAGGTTCGTTTATTCCGGTAGCCAGGCACAGATACAAAAAGCCAAGTCAAAAATCCAAACAGCATCCAGCTTTTGCGAAAAGTTTTCTGAGTTGCCTAATTTACATGGATGTCGTGTGACTAGAAGTCACAATTTGTGAACTGACTGAACACTCACTGAAGTTAAAAGCAAAGTTTAGCTGAGGAGTTTATCAACAGGATCTTTCTGTACTACAGAAAATCTTGAAAATGCTGGAAATGGCTGCATTGCATTAGATCCCTGAGGACCATGCATGTCTGACACACCGGCTTTTGCTTTCTAAGCTAATAGAGCAGGGACTACTGAGAGGTTTGTATTGGCCTTCAAGTTATCTACTTGGTTTTTTCAAACTTATTTCACATGCAGATTTTCTGGCATGGGCATGCTCAGACCCATCTGCTAGAGTGCCGTTGTGCTTCTTCACATCATAAACTGATGCATCAGTTGCAGATGAGCAAAGCACCGAGCCCACTTCAATACACGTTCTGGGATAAAATGTGCAAAACACGCATATAAGAGCTTGCTGGGAACAACGAGATGCAAATTTTGTCTGTGTGCTTCCTAAAAGGGGCCACAGCGTGAACACTTGGCCTCTTACCGTGAACAAACACTTTTTGACTTGGCTACCTTCGCTGCACATTCCCCTTTTCAGGTTTTCACAGGAAAGGAAAAGCAGTTCTCTGGGTTATTTGGGAGCTCAGGTCTCTGCATAGTCACTCTCTGAAACAACTAAAAATAACTGAATTTTCAATACATTTTTCAGTTCAGTCTTTGTCACTCTGCAGGATCACTTAGAACAGCAAAGTTTTGACATTTTTGTCAACATCAGAAAATGTCATAACATGACTATCACATGTTCAGAATGAAACATGCCCAAACCCGTGCCTTCCAGCCCCAGCTACAGCAGTAACTTTCCTCTTCTTTTTTCCCTCTATCTCCTCCTCCTAGAAAGAAGGCAAACAGTACTATTTTTCCTCTCTTCCTCTCCCTCTGCCCAATGTAAGCTACACATTTCACAGATGGGCCACATCTGCACCTGCTCAATATTTCGCCAACACACAAATGGGACTTAGAGAATTCTGCATAAACTAGCACAAAACCAAACAAATAAACAAATAAAACTGATTGTCCTGAAATGCTGCATGCAAAATGGCATGAAATAAGGACAGGGAAATATAATCCAAATGACATGGAGAAATGTCTGTCTGCTGACTTGCTCATCGAACTCCAATTCTGTGTAAGAAAACCTGAAGCGGCTCCTGAGGTAGGCATTTAAGAGAAAAGGCACCTCAGATAAGCCCTTTGAGGACAACTGCTTTCTGTCTGATTCTAAATTAGGAGGTTTGCATCACGGGCTGGCAATACGCACCCAGGCTGACGGTTAAAAATGTGGGTGAAAAACCATATGACAGGAATGATGGCACTGGATGGATGAGGAAAACATGTTAATGTATTTTTGCCTAAGCTCAAAACGTGCTTGGGTGGGCTAGTCCTTTTTTGGATCTTCAGTCCGTTTAACTTGTTATGGGGAGGATCTGTGACCTGTTGCAATGAGTGACAGAACTTCTGTAGACTTCCAAGAGGAAAGGATTGCCGCCCTTTGGAAAGGGGCTGCGCTACCAGGCTGTGCAGCACATAGGACAGAGAGGCCTCGATGTCCTCCGGGTTGCTAGGTGATACAATAATAGGGCTCAAAAATTGGTGAGAATAAGCAGAATCCGACTCCTAAGGCATCTACAATCCTACTTTTGCTAATTGAAAGAGTATGAAAGGGACAGGAAATGTAACCTGGCTTTGAATACATTTTCCGGCATTCTTTCCTGGGAGGGCCAAAGGGAATTATTCTGATAAGAGGGAAAATATAAAGGATGTTTTTCTGAGATATTTATTGTATTGAAATGCGCATAGAGAAAGACTAGTCCTGAAGAACAGAAGAGATTTTCAAAAAATTGATTTCAGCATATTTCGCCTACTGACTAAACTGCCCAGACTTTGCAAAATACCCTTTCGTACCCATATAATCAGCAGTGGCTTAAGATACACTGATTGAAAGACAATGCAGTTCAACATTCTCATTAAGGAGGAGTTTGTCTAGCATGAGAAAGGAAGAGCAATGTGGTATTTAACTTCCTTTACCTCCAAGAGAGATTATCTGAGCCATGCACTGTAGTGCAGGCACTGACATCTATTCCCTGTCCATGCCTGTTTCGGTTGTCAGGCTACCGACAGCACAACTAACGAATCACCGTCGTGTCAGTGAAGAAGGAGACAAAGTCGACACAGACTGGAGGACTCGATCACATTTGTCCCTGTAAAGTTTTAATGGTTATACAATGTGTGAATACCATTCACTTTTTGTAGAAGCCATGCACTGTTTTACATGCTTGCCTGTAGCTGTCACATTTGCTTTAAAAAAGCTGCTGTTTCTAAGGCTCAGTGATTAACTAAGGTTTTTTGATTCAACATACAGCTCGTGACAACTGAGGAAGCTGTAACTATCTCAGGTTATAGCTGGGATGTGTCTCATCATAGTCTGACCTCTTTGGGATAAATGAACCATTTTTGATGCTCAGGTTGGCTGAGCTGCCTAGGCACGGAGGTGAAGGCACACAGTGAGAGGTTAATAACGCCAGCGTGGAGCACGGGGCCAGCGCTCTTCTCCTCCTGGTCCCATCACTACCTCCATCACCTCACCCAACCACGGCCAACTCAGCAAGTGCAACCTTTTTGTAGTACGTAGAGCTTGTGGTGGACGTGATGACAGCCTCTAAGGTGGGCGATTAGAAAACACAGGAGGGAACTGGTGAATGACAAGGCAGAAAAGTGCCTAGGCTTCACATAAATTCTACCAATTAAACAGACTGTCTGGGGAAGACTTTTAAATCCATGCTTGGTTTTGATCCCAGGGAGAACAGTACCTTTTTGCAGCATATTCTGGCTCTACAGCAATATTTTTATTTATTTTTTATTATTATATTTACTGAACACTAAGAAGCATTCAACTAAATTCAACTTAAATGCTGTGAAAGAGAATGTTGTATTTACACCTCCAGGTTTAACTCTCCTAATGTAAGACTTGTATTAAAAACTCCATCCACACTTAAAAGCCTGAGAATCGTCTGCATTTTTGCCCAGGGATTCACACCTCGGGGTCTGTAGTGAGTTGGGGAACAGGAGCGAGTATGCAGCAAATTGTGCCTTTCTTTCCTGTGGACCAGCAGGTGCACAAAGAGCAAGGAAGGCAGTTATTTTATATTTCCACAGTTTTATCTCTTTGTAATTTCCCAAGGCCCATAAAAATAATGATGAAGAGATCAGTGATCCAGTTACAATGAGCTTACTTTTTTTCCCGGTGAGGCAGCCTCTGGCCTTTCGTATTTTACAAAATAGGAGAGGTAGAATACTAAAAAGGCACTGTTGAAAATGAAAAGATTTGAAATAAAATAGAGCTTGTCACTTAACTCCTGGGTTTTATTATTCTTAGGGTGATCTCAAACATATGTCTTGTTCTTCTCCCTTGGCTCTCAGTAGTGTACTACCACATAACGGATAGAAAAAAGTAAATTATTACTGCAAGTTTTAAAGTGCCTCGAATTTGCAATGTCTTTTGGAAAAATGAGTAGACCAATAACCATCAAACACCAAGAGATGAGTTACATTACCCCCATGCAGTTACTGTATCTATTTGAAAAAGCTGTGCAGCAGATGGCAACTCCAGCTAGCCTTTGTTATGCTTACTTTATGTACATACAAATGAATGGATTCTTTTTTTAGTATTATTTTTTCATCAGCAGCTCTGCCCAGACTTGGTGAATGGAAAAATACAAATGACTTTGCATTACAGATAATATTTGTTACCATAAATGAAACCTGCTATGAACTCTACCTTCTCATTTTGGCTGGAACATGGAAAAGTGAGTTAGATCTCTGCCCTCATCCTTGTAACGGTGCTTGACTATCTGTGAAGGATGTTGCATGCCCAGAACTTTTAGTGAAACGTTGAATTCAAGAACAGAAATTATTTTAGTAGTAAAATATCAAGCAAGGATAATAGTGTAACAACCACCCTTCTTTTCTCTTTAGAGGGACTGAGCCTCTGGATATGTCAGTCACTTCCGAATATGAAAATGTTAGCTTGCTCTAGTGATTTGTGCCCTTCAATTTTGGGGCTGATGTAGGGGCCATGTACTTTTAGAGGTTTCTCTCCAAGGAAATAAGGTTTGTTGCCGAGGTGTTATGAAAACGTGAACCAATAATGCACACAATGTGTAGAAGCATCCTGTACAATTACTTGGGTTTTGGTAGCCATGAAATGCCCCAGAAAGGGAGAAAAGCTGTAGTGGAAGAATTCTTCCTACCATGTACCGAATGTGCATAAAGTCTCATTCTCTCTGCTTTGTCCAGGCCATCTCTGGTATGTATTTGTCTGATCACTAAAGGGTTGTTGCTGCCTCCTTGTCCCAAGGATTGTTCCCAAATTGGAGCTGTTTAATGTCCTCCTGTGTCATCAGATATGACTGTGGCTGTGCAGTTTCTGCATTTTTATTGTGGCTTTTGTCTCTCTGCACCTCTCTCTAAATATTTTACCCTTTTCCCCCTCTCTGCCATCTATTCTGATTGGAAATTTTCAGGGCACCAACTCTCAAGTGAATGTGCACAGACAAAATCCACATGAAGCTCCTTTTTATAGCAGTAACAGAGCACAGATACAGAAACACGCTGCAGCACCAGATTACTGTTGTTTCATTTCTCACATTCCCATTGAGCCCTCTAACACCAGCCTGGAACAACAATTTGTTTTAACACCTTCCTTGTCACTGATTTTACTCTTTCACCTCTAGTATTTGGATATTAAAAATTGTCTCAAAACTATAGCTGATCATGGCTTTTTGATCTTGTTATTTTACCTGTTAATTGTAGGCATATATTGAAATTACAGGTTTCCATATCAACAAAGTTCCTCTCTTTCCATCCAGCAAGTGAGCTCTTCTTGAAAGTTGGCCAGCTGGCTCTGGTTTTTTACCTTGGCCTGAGTTTATGGTGAAATTAGAAAGCTTGTATTGTGTTCTTGCTGTATGCATGGAGGATGATTGCATTGCAAATGTAGGCATATTACCTTAGATTAAATATTCATAATAAGAAGAGGACATAACATCTTTTGGCCTTGGCTGTCCTTGGTTTCAAGCATATGTCTGAAGTTTGTGTACCACTGTAGTATCCGGAAAAGAGGAGCAATCTCCTACCCAAGAGTGTGAGAAGCTGTAACTGTGCCTAGGTTCTTTATAGAGTGAGATGCATGTAGAGGGAAGGTTCAACAAATCTGTCCTCCCTGTTTTATGTAATTCTAAATTTTTTGAACCATCTGTCCCAAAAGAAATGTTCTCCATTCCAGAAATGAGCCTTTTAAAATACTGGTAGAGTGATGGGATTAAAAAAAACATACTCAGAAACATTTATTAGGCCCTTTTCCACTGGTCAGCAGCTCTTGAAGGAAACCTATTTCCAATCAGTCTTGGATCAGGGATTTACGATCAGGAAAATATTCATTTCATTCATAACCTAATGGTGTATTAAAAAAGAAATGTGGCTGGCAAAGTTGGAGAACAAGGCTAAGGCAGGTCAGCGCTGCCAGGGGCCGAGGCGGTTCAGTAATGCAGCAGAGCACACCCGAGGTCCTCCTTGGCATGAGAGGTCCTTGCCAGCTCCCAGCAGGAGGAGCATCTGGGCTCCACAGCTGGTGGGACGGGTAGTGGTCTAGGAGGGAAAGTGTCTTGTGGGTCACCTTCTAGCAAGATGAAAGGCAACATTCAAGTAAAGAGAAGATTTTTCTTTTTTAATCATTCTGCAGACATTTGGTTTGATTCCTTTGATGATATTTGCAAAATGTGTCTCACGCACCCTACACAGGTTTAGTTCTCAATATAGGTTTTGCCAGGCATCCAAGTGAAGGGCAGTGGGAGTGTGGGGCTTTCAAAATTATACCTTCTTCATGCTAGAGGGCAAATGTTTTCATTCCTGCCTAAAGGAATAGAGAGAGTAATAGATCATCCCTTACAAATGCAGGATGAAGCCTGTGAATAAACTCTCTATGCCATTGCATTTATTTGAACAGCTAATGTAGTTGAAAGCAAAATACATCACAAATTAGAAGTGCAGAGCTTACAAGGATATTCATAAATGTAAATAGCTGTAGAAAAAAATGAAATCTTTCAGAAACACGACCAAGGAAATGAAAAGATACAAGTAATTCAAACAATCATCAAAGGCCTGAATTTCTTGGGAGCTGTTGCTAATGAAGGAACAATTAACTTCACAGAGCAGCTATGCTGATGAACGTGTGCTTTATGGATGATAATGAAGTACTTTTTATGAATGCCTAATAAAGACAAAACTGGTAAAACAATGAATAATAATGAAAACTGAAAATCTCTTAGAAATTAAAGGAATTGTGAACAAATATGTTTATGCTGTACTGAGAGCAGTAATTACTTATGTTCTTTTCGCATTTTTAAAAGAAAGAAATATAAAGTCCCAATTCTCTACAGTATTTAAGCACAAGTTTAAAGCGGAGCACTGGATTAAATTTGGATGGTAGTAGGCAGAAGAATGGCTTGGTATCCATGGAGAGTAACATACCCATAGATAGCCAAATGCAGGGTCTAATATGAATAAGCATGATGTATGGTTGCTATGCTGGGCCATATGGGAGGCCATTGGGCAAATACAGTGTGCCGTGTGGCTGGCAATGGGCAGGGTCAGCCCCAAAAGTCTGGCAACCGCAAAGATGCTGTGGACAAGGGTAGGAAATGGTTTGCAAACTCCGAAAATATAACATGGTGTTTGCAGTCAGGAGCTCTACTGGATTAAAATACCATGCTCTGAGCACAGAAAAGATCATAGAGAGTCCTAATTGCAGACCGTAGATTTTACGATCAAAAGCTGTGGATTTAGGAAATATGGAAACTACGTATGTGATATTTTACAGATTGTTTAGATTAAAGTATTTTTGCAGTGCAGTTAAAGACATTTTGTGCAACACCTGTAAGCACAGCAGCAGTTACCTGGTATTTCCCAGATTGATGTTCAGCTGTATACTTAATCTCCTTGCATTTTCAAGGCTTCCCACTTTCGAACTTCTAGTTCTAGTAAAAATATTGTTCTTTACATCAACGTTCCTTCCAAGCAGTCCTCAAAACAACAACAAAAAAGGCAAATCAAACCAAAAACCTCACATAACATGAAAGGTAAAGTTTTGCAGTTACCCAGGTATGCCACGAGATGTCAGAATCTGCGCTGGTTTTGTCACAACTGGCACTCACACATTCCTTTTCTTTTTCTCTGGCTATCTGGGGCTTTTTCTTTCTAATCTTTTCTGTTCTGTTTTGTTCTGTTCTGTACCTACTGTTCTCTAAACACAGCTGTAGCATAAATACTGAAGCACTCAATGTTCTACCATAAATACGGAAACCCCTTACATGGGAATAACCCTATATGAATTATTATGGGTATCAAAGGCAGAAATAAAAATTGGTTTACCAGTGAAGTGTAGAAAATGTATCATGTTAATGTAGGATTTTAAATGTTTTCATTAAGAAGGCTCCAAGCTTTTTGCTCCTCATGCTGAATCATAATTCTTGTTTTTCTCCAAAAAGCTCAATTACTGTCTGGATTTTTTCCTGTTATCCTGCAACATAATTTTAAAAGTTTGTTTGCCCCCAACTTCTTACTCATCTATTGACATGTTCTATCTTTTTTTTATTAAAAAAAGCCTCTATGTCTTGTTCCTACAAGCACCATTTCTGCAGAACGAGAGCGGTTTTCAATCTCTGGGCCCATTCACATTTTTTCAGGGATTTATCCCATGCTGAGGGGTGTAGGACGCAGCCCGTGGTCAGAGCTGTTCCTGCCTGCCTCGAGCAGCATCCTTGGACATCAAAAGGAGATGTTGTACCTTCTGACAGTCTCGAGAGGGAAATTTGTTCCTCCCAAAAGATGTCATGCTCACCTTACAAGAGACTGATTAAGTCCTAAAACAGCACTTCTATTCTTTCCAGAACATCTTTTGCATGGACTCATAGAGTTGTAAGTATTCCTGTTGACTATATGTACTACCAACTTCTTTTAGCATTTTGCCTCATTCTTGGTCTCTGGGATCTTGCCACAATCACGTTTGGATAACACACAAAATCTTCTGTCTGTCTGTTAACGAGTTCGCCTTTAAGCCTACTCACATGGGTGCAGAGCACATGAAGATACAGCCCATACTCAGGTGGCTTGTCAAAATCTGGCTCTTGTGAGCTAAGAACAGCATCGAGGGCTTGACAGCAAAGACTTCTGCACAGGTTGCATAAGTCTCCTGGGGAAGGACATCCCATGCTTTGCCAAATGTGGGCTTTAAGCACGTACCGAACTGCAGGAGCACACTTAGATCCCACCTGACACAGACCTGTGTGTCTTGCTGTCGATGAGAAGGCTTGAACTTGACCTTCTTAATCAACTGCTTATGTTCGTTGCTGGACTGGAACCTCGGGCTTTAGTGTCTCCAGCAGTAAGCTTTTAATCTTTGATTTTGGCATCTCATCTAGGCCATTCTCTGGTGTTACTGAAGCAATCAACATGGAAATGTGGTCATCTGGGAAAATAATGTAAACTTTCTCTCCTGTAGCTTCCTTATCAAGACTATGAGAGTGTAAAATATGTCAACAGCTACTGTTATTCTAAATCAACAACATCCTTTGTCACATCGTTGAAATATTTGTTTGTCTAAAGTGTCACTCTCTGCACTATATGTTTTAAATTTGTCCAAAACACATATGAATGCCTTCCAGTTGAGTGGGCAACCATCCACTGTGTTCTCTTTGTTAAAATCATGTTTCCTTTTTTTTTTTTTTTTTTAAATCTGATGAGAGCATCCAATCAGGTACTCAATTTTCAATCTGAGGGCAGCCTGGAAATGAATAGATGAGACTAATGGAATCCTAATGGCCTGTAAAAATAAACCTTTTATTGTGGTATTTTAAAGTTCTTAATGGGTTCTCTTGCTTCTGTTGCTGTCTGAGTACAGAATATTAGCACGGTGCTCATATTCACAGTGCACACACATCAAGTGAATTCATTTCTTGCTAACGCCTTCCTGTATCTCAGTATGTATATTGCAGGTGTCTTTAGCCAGACATTGTTCATAAAAGTAGGTAAGCAAATAAACAGAAATTTATTTAATGTACATATTTAAACTCTGAAGAGCTCTTACTTCAGTTTGAGGGACTAACAGAAACCAAGACTATAATTGCTTCTTGTCTTTGTTCATGCTTAATATGAGTAGGCAGGACTTGGCTCACTATCTACCCAAAAAGAAGTACATGTGACATTTTAGATGTTGACAGCTTAAAAAAATAGACCAGAGTAGCCAAGAATTATAGTATGACTTCAGTTATTTAATTTATGGGCTGGCTTGTCTAATGCCAAGCTAAAGCGGTGAAGCACTTAACTGAAGTAAGACAGATGGTCAGTGAATCAACATTTCTGTGGAGAGTGATGCTTTTATCCATTTTTTCAGTTCTCTTAGCATTATTATCACAGTATTGATCCAAGCATTAGATTTCGTATCAATTTACGTCACCTGATATCATATGATCAGGACAAGAGCAAACATAATCTTTCTCCAAGAAAGATGCAATTTTAATAAGCCTTCTGGAGAAAACAGCTGTGACAATTTTCATGGAAAAATAGAGGTCAGCCCTCTGCATACATACATATTTAAATCCTTTAAAAGCATTCTTCTGCATACGCATTTCTGTTACATTACCTTTAAAAACATTTTGTTCCTTGCTGCTTAGGAAGATGTCCGAGATCCATAATGCAGGACCTCCTGTTTTGAGCGCTGCTGTACTAAACAGTACTAAACAGGCTGCTGCTAGCCCTGTTTTAGAATTTTTCATCATCATAATGAAATGTTCAGATTTTAGTGAATCGGCAACTTCTAAGATGGAAAATGTTAGAACTGCATTTTTGTGCCCAAGTTTACCACTCAGGTGAGTGTTAATCTCTGTCTTCTCCTGATCTGGTGCTCATTATTAGAAAAGAACAACCAGTTTTTAAAATTTTCTTCCACATCACGTATCTGGGCTCTGTGATGGTACAGATGACTTGTGTAAAACAAGAGGTTTGGATGCCTTCTGCAGCTGGTGGGAGTGCAGCAGCAACAAGTGCTCCTCTCGGCCATGCCTGAAACAGGCTCCTCTCAGCAAGACAGAGCCACAGCCATGGTCTGCCAGAGGTAGTCAGGTTACAGCACGCCATGATATTTATGCAGTGGATTTATCCACAATTTTTACCTTATTACCCTTCTCCTCCATAGACATTACACCTTCCTGACGTGGGCTGGTCCGCCAGTCAGCCCGGGCAGGGAGCTTCAGTGACGTTGGTTTTCTCCCCCTACTTCCGTTCTCTCACATCATACAGACAATATTCTAAGTTTTGGGTTGTTTTACTTGTTCTATATTTGCTTTTTTGTAAATGATTTTTGGTCAGAAATGTTTCATCCATCAGTATCCCCAAGTCTTTCTTCTCAGGGCTGCTCTGGATCCATTCTTCACCAAGCCTGTATTGATAGCAGGGGTTGCCCCCACTCAGGTGCAGGACCTTACACTTGGCTTCATTGAACTTCATGAGGTTCACATGGACCCACCTCTGAAGCCTGTCAAGGTCCCTCTGGATGGCATCCCATCCCTCTAGAGTATCAACCACACCCCTCAGCTTGGTGTCATCTGCAAACTTGCTGAGGGTCCACTCAAGCCCACTGTCTATGTCCCCAACAAAGAGGTTAAATAATGTTGGTCCCAAGGCAGACCCCTGAGGGACACCCCTTGTCGTTGGTCTCCACCCAGATGTTGAGCCATTGACAGCAACTCTTTGAGTGCAATCATCCAGCCAATTCTTTATTCACTGAATGGTTCATCCATCAAGTCCATGTCTCTTCATTTTAGAGACAAGGATGTTGTGCGGGACACTATCACGTGCTTTGCACGAACCCAGGTTTCCGGGCACTCTGTAGTTGGGCTCAGAATTAAGAAGCTCCTGTCACTTGTGTTGCTGGTGGTGATATCCAGCACACACACAAAAAAAGAAAAAAAAATCTTGGGAATTCTTGCTCTAATCCAAACCCAGCAGCAGCCTGCTCAAACAAAATAATTTTGCACGTTCTCAAATTAAGGCATTTACATGGAAAGCAAACATTTCTCTCTGAGGTAAGCGTCATAAGATATGGATTGATAGATTTTTGTTGTGTCACTTAACAAGCTGTCGAAAGCAACTTTCTTATTAGAGTGATGAGATCATGCTAGAACTCATAAATAACAGACCATGGCTCTGCTTTGAATAAAATTACCTGAACTGAAACTGGAAGAAAGCAATAGGAGTTACTAAAAAGTGCCTGTTCCTCTAGAAAGAGTTTCCTATAGAAACTCTCCCAACTGCACACATAATCAAAGTAATGGCAACAAAGATTCTCTCCTTCTTGTTAGTTTAGCTTTGCTTTTGCTTTTTGACCTTGCAAATACCTGCAAATACGATGTTGAAAAACGGTTGAACTCAGCAATTACTACCCAGAATCAATATAAAAGTTTCTCTCAATTTAAACAGAAAATACCTCTCTCTTCTTTGTTCTTGGGTTTAATTATTGATGAGGATCACTGGATGAGAAAGGTCCTGCTAATCAGTGCTGCACTGGAGGAGCAGGGTCAGTCATAGGGTCAGTGTGATTTCTCAGCGGCCATGCACCATCAGGGCTGAGCAGCACTACTGCTATTATTAAAACATGAAATTTCAGCTGGGTACACCAAGATGAAATGATGCATTCAGGCACTGGGTTCATCCTCATCCATTACCCGGGTAGAGGTAAGGCCCCTGTTAACCTCCCACCCCTGCCAGGCTTGGCTGTTTCTGCTGCTGACACACAGCCCTTCTTTGTGGGTGATGGCAGCAGCAGCCGGCAGAGGGGTGCAGAGCTACGACCCCCACTTGGAGCTCCTGAAAGCCTCGGAGGCTGCCTGAGGCAGGTGTCCCCTTCGCCCTGCCCTTGCTACAGCTCTTAGTGCACAGTTAGAGAAATCTACATTTCAGGAGACGATATCCCAGGTTACTGTAGACAGTGTTGTCTCCTGCTGGTGAATATATACTGCAACCTAAATTTAATGTTAATGGAGCTAACAAAGGAATTCCGGATTTGAACTGAGCCAATGCAGGATTTTGAGTTAAAATATCCAGAGTGAAACTCTGCACCTCTAACACCTAGTGAGCTGGGACCGGGGCAACTCAGCTCTGCCCCAGAGCTGCTCTTCAGTCCTTAGGGACCATCTAGGATGGATTCAACTCTGGACCAGACATTCCCAAACTTGAGGTCTATGGGTTATAAAGTGTCTGCCTGTGAGTTAAAGGCTGCTGCCATTCCCCAAGCATCGATGTATATTTGAGATGCCCTGGGCTACTAAAGAGTTCAGCATGGGGCAGGTAGGAGGGCAGTTCAAGACCTGCAGGAAGCCCCCTGCTCCTCTGGGACAGCAGCTGGGTACCCGATGAGATCCCAAGTGGCATTAGGCACCCGTGCACGGCATGCTGTCCACCGACTGGAGCAGGAGCTTAGATGCCTGGCTCACATGCATGTCCTGTATTTAAACACATACATGTCTGCAAGCCAAAGATGAATCTCACCTCTAGAGTAACAGAGAAATGGGACGTAAATAATTTTGAGATTCATGTGCTGTTACTATTAAGTATTTCTTCTAAGTAGATCCTGAGGTCCTAACTCCTTGCAGCAATGAGATCAGATTTTGTAGTAGCAATGCTTAAAAGCCAGTTAGTTTTCTCTATGGAAAGGGTTTCAGGTAGCAGGACAGCCAGGCTAGGAGCAGCAGGCTGTGGCCGGGAGCAGACAAGCAAAGGCACAAGTGTGTTTAAAAGCTTTCAAGGCTGAAAAACGGTTGATCCCTCTTGCAACTGCTTCTTCCAGAGGCAACCTTTAACTACCTGAACCTGAGGTATGCCTTCGAGTGGTCTTCCACTCACAGGGCACAACCTGGCCACTTTCGTATACGTGGAAAGAGTAAAGGATATAACATGAGGGTGGTCCTTCAGCTGGTCATCAGTGCCGCCTACTGCTGATGGGCTATGGACAGATCGGCCCTACTTCAAGGGCAAGAAGACTACTCTTCTGAAAGCAAGGATAAAAATCTCTTTAACTCAGGTTTGGGACCTGCTGATTTGTAGGCAAAGCCACCTAAATACTGCATTTCAGGAAAAAAAAAAGTTGTTGCATTTTTTTTCTTGGCCCATAGTGCATTTTAGCTACTTTTTCATTAGTTTTTCTTCCCTTTTTAGTTTTCCCAAACAATAGATTGGTTTCGTTTTCTTTCCTCTCTAAAAGAACAATTTGTTTTCTACCTTTACTAATACATATTATTGGCATTCAGATTATGCCTTATTCCTGATAATTTTTCTTTGTTTATAATTTTTCATAGTAGATAGAATGTTCTCAAGATTCAGAAAGCATTTGGTTATGATTTTCCTCTTCTGACCAATAGATGATACTCTTACCTCTGATATCTCTTTGATCTTATCGCATAGATAAATAGTGCAAAAACCATTCTTGAAATCTGAAACCTGAGGGATACATGTTACCCCACGTCTCTGAAAAACGTATAAACAAGGGACCTCTGCAGCTGTTGACAACTCAAATAAGCCAGATACACGGGATGCTGGGGCAAGCAGAACCTTGGATTAGAGCAGGTTTATCTTTTAGACAAAGCATTTCATGAACAAATTAAAAACAGCTACCATCCTGTTTTTTCCCTCCCAGGATGCATACATATTGTAGGAGTCAGTTAACATGATAAATAAAAAATAAACCAGCAAACAGGTCAAGTTAATTAAGGGGGTTAATCATGACTTTGTTCCCATTGCCTTTTACTTTTAGACACAATATTGTCGCACAAATTGCTAAAGCTTATCGGGAGCTGGCCTGCACTGGACTGAAACTGTGGATTTTGTTGGAAAGCACTGTTTTGGGTGGGAGATAGTTCCAAGATGAAATGGTTCATGGAAATATCTATTTCCTCAGATTTCTGGTGAAATGTACGTAGTAAATACCTGAATGCTGAGCTGCCTGCAACGAGCACAGCGTTGCAGACAGCATGTCTGCCTATCCCACCACATTTTGCTAGCAAAATGAGCAACAATGTCATTGTGGCCTCATGCATTTCTGTAAAAAAATTCTAAATAAACTAGATTAGTATTCTAATTTATTAGAATTTTATCTATTCTTTTTAATTTAAAAACAGTCCTATTTTTAATTATAGGTCATTGAAGTCCCAAACGACAAGGAGGAGAACGTGAAGAAACACGCTATGGCTACAACACGTGGCAATTCCGTACTGAGCCTTCATCACCTGTGACTGACTACTGTAGCCTCCCAAAATACTCCCTTTATGGCTTTTTTGTAATAACCAGTATGTCATCTTATCCCATCTTCATGCAATAAATGAATTATTATAGTTCTGTGCTACAGGGAAACCTGTCACTTGGTAAAATAAAATATTATTGGTTTTGGATTTTACAGTCTCAACAGACTTTCCTTATTTTGAAGCGAGCAAACTCCCCCAACTGCAAGCTAACTCCCAGATGAGCTGGGTGTGCGTTAGACAAAGGGGTTGTGGCAAGTCGTGCAGCATCCCACTCCGAGCACGCTGAAAAGGGGTGGAGGCTTTGATCATCTACTGATTAAAAAAGCAAAACAGGGGAAGGGAGAAGGCAGTTTCTTGATCACGTTGAAGTTCTGCAAATAAAACGTCTCATTCTCTTTAACAAGGGCTTTCATTTGTCCCCAGGCTGCAAGCAGGCCAGACCAAAAGTCATGTCAAATGATCAAAAGTCATATTCGTTCGCACCCTCTGCTCTCTGCTGCCCATTGCAATGCTCTCTAACTGTTGTTTGGACAAAGGCTTTGCTTGCTTTAGCAGGCAAACGTGAAAGTGTAAGTTTTTACAGGGCACCTCAATGTCCAGCATGCAAGTACTGTACAGCATGCTTAGGCAACATATGTGTCTCTGTCGTCCCTCAGAGGGAGCGTGCTTCCAGCCCACACAAACACCTGCCATTGCCACAGTTTGTCTGAAATTATTTCACTCATTTTCTGAACCAAGGCAGCAAGGTTACAGAATATTGAATTTTCCCGGATCTCTAAGCTGTTGTTAATTTTTTTGTGTGTGTCCCAAATGAAGGATTTGTTTCTCTCCTCCTACTTGCCTCCCCTGCACTCCCCAAAACATGTTGAAATTGATGACCTGTGCATTTAGAGAAATGAAAGGAAAAGTCTCCTTATGCTGCACATGATTAACCTATAACTTCACCAGCGGAGGAGAACATTACTTCAAACACTACAGGTGTACTTTGAAAAGGGCGGAACAATTTCAATGCCTAGTAGCTTTACAGATAAATTCAATAAATTAAGAGCAATTTTTCTTTGTACTTTTAGGTACTGCATGGCTGTATTAGAAATAAAGAAGCAATATAGTGGCCTCAAGGTAGAAAACTACCCAACATATTAGCAATTCTTCCATTATATTTTCCCCAAAGTGTAATCATCAGTGGTGATGGCTTGAAGCTGAATTAATTGAAAGAATAATCTGAAATCTAAAGGCAAACAATCCTACTTTTCATGGAAACTTGAAACCATAATGAGATGCTTCTGGCCTATGATGCACCTGTGTACACATTTTCTCGCCTCTGCTTGAGAGAATGATGAGTAAGAGCCTCATTAAATTGTTTGGTGGCAGTGGGTATTTGGGTGAATGGTTACTTCTGTACTGTAGCTGTGATGCGAGCCGGAGTCTGACAGCCCAAGGATTCAGGCAGGCTGCACTGCTCATCATCCTCTTGACTCTCTGTCCCATTTTCCCCCCTCCAAGGGCTCCACACATCACACTCAGTGCACAGGGCGTGAGGACATTTTACAGTGTTTTGTATTCCTAGGGAAATATGAAAGCTAGGTCAACTGATGCTTTCAGCTATCTCTGGCTAGGTATATTGATTGAAGTGTAGTCCGTTAATGTAATAGTTATGAATTCATGACACAGTGTTTTGCTCTCCTGTATAGAACAGTTACCATTTTGTAATGGCTTTCCTTGTTTCCCAGGTACACTTGAAACCTTCTGGACTATCCTCTAGAGTGGTTGACCTTCTTTGCCTCCAAGTTCGGGTAAATTATATAACAAAATTATTCTCCAGAAAGCTAGAGCTGAGTCAGGCAAGCAACGACAACAGCAGTGCCAAATAAACTGAGGACTCAGGATGGGTTTACACAAAGCTGAAGCTGACCAGTGTAATCTAGGAAAGCCAAAAGCCTTCTCAACTCTATTTTACCTGTATTTTAAAATAAATTCATTAATGGGAATTATTATGATTTCAATAAATGTGTATTTTCTTCCATATTTTCCCTATTAAAATGAATACATTAATGAAACATTATAATTTCAATATTTTTTTATTTTAATTCTTTTTCTTTCACTATTGGAAAACTGAGAGACAAGGTGAATAATGTGTGCCTGGACCAGCAGTTTGTAAAGGTACCTGCTTTATGTGGATTCCTGGCTCCCCACCTCTTGTACATTCATCTTTGCTTCCTACTCTGCTTTGCTGCTTGCAGTGAAAGAAGAGCATCCAGTACAGACATAAGCATTGCACAGCTCAGAGGACAGTTTCTCCCTCTGAACTGACTCCTTAAGTAATGCACAGAGGCATGGCAGGAAAATCAGTCTCTTTCCCCTCCACACACAGGCAAAATAATCTTTCAGATTCTTCACAGGGAAGTCCAAAAAGATCCCAAGATGTTTCACCTTTCACAAGAACCACTGAATATCTGCTGTAGAGACCTAAGACTTGGGTGCTATGAAGCAGCCATGTCACTTAGGGGCATTCGCCATGCTTTGCAGTTCATTATCTCCCACTTCTATGTTTTACTACTCTTTTCCTTTTGGTAGTTGGAGTTATCCCTAATTTCTTTTTTTCCTTGCCCTCAGGAAAAAAGAGATGTCCCATCTTCTCTCGCAGTCTTGGTTGCAGGGATACTGAGGAGCCATTTCGGAGCTGGAAGAGACTGTCGTTTCATCACGCTATGGTGGCGAGGGAGGCAAGGATTTGCTTCCAAGTGAATGACCAAACTCAGTAGAAAAAGAGTGCTGAATTGCCCACCTCTACCGGCCATGACAGCTGGTGGGAATATATCCAAGAAAATGGAAGCTGAAAAAGATGAACCTGCCTTTCTGGAGATTAATGGTCAGGACATTGGTCAGGGCAGCCTGTCAAATATGTCTGCAGGTGTGGAATAAACCTGAATATGGTCTCCACCAAGAGAAGGACACCCATGCTCCCAGGGTCCCTCATCTTTAGCAATCTAATATAGTGCAAAGGGTGGAAGCTGGTGGACTTTTGCCTGCCCTGGCAGTCAGGACGGAGGAGCACTGACGGGCGGAGCCTTCCTTGAATTGCTGAGCCTCCTCTCCAGTGGGAAGATCCAGCACTGGAAGGCACCTGAAGAACAGGATGGCACCTGAGCACCTTGTTTGCTGTGCTCATGCGAGCCCAAGAGGGAAAGGTACGATGAGGGGCACAGGGTGGGTGTCAGAGGTGCTGTTCTCCATGCAGAACAGTAGGGAAAGCAACTTCCAAAGCCGCCCAGACAGCTTCTCTGCAGACAGTGGGAACAGCAGGCTGCTTAGCCTGCAGCCCACCATGCTTGCCATGTGCCCAGTATGTGCCATATCTGTATGGTTTGCTGCACTCTGAGGGGCCACTGGAATGAAGGTGAGACTCAAAGACGCTAATGCTTTTGCAGACAAATCAACAAACAAGCACTTGCTCCATCTGCAATGCACAAATGGTTTTTTCCTTTATTTTTCCTTTTGTGGTTGGTTTTTTGTTTTTGTTTTTGTTTTTTTTGCATTTGCTTGCTAAACAAGCCAGCAGCATAAAATCATTCTGGAAGAAAGTTTTGTTATCAGTTCCACACAGCTGTAGCTTAAAGGAGAGAAAACTCATTGAAGCATTCAGAACTGGTAGAGCAACAGCTACAGTGGAGGTACCCATCCGCAGAAGGTGCACATCCTGGTGTGGATCTCTACCCTGACCTCATGAAAAATCCTTTCATTGCAAATGAAGTTGAGAGCTGACAGCAGTTTTGCTGGGCTAGAAACAGCTGTCTATATCACCATAGCTGCTACGCAAACTACTTACATTAATAAATGTCAGGTCCTGAGGACAGAAAGAAGTAATTGCTTCTTCAAGAGAGAGGAGTAGAGTAGCTTTAGTCAACATTTTTGCATTTCTAACCTGAAGAAAAATATGTAGTCCTTTCCTCTCCCAAAACCATACTTATTCTAATTAGCAAATGCAAAATGCAGTAACAGGCTTGAATCTCGCACTTTTATTATCCATATATTAGATTAACTCTTACAGCAACCCCACTTAGTTCTTGGTGCTATACAAACATACAAGAAGGGTCGATCCTTGCCTGACAGTAGTCTAAAGAGACAACAGAGACCAAAAGCAGGACATGATATCCTCAGTTATAGCTGGGGACCAAGGCACAGAACAGCTAAATCCTTTGCTCAGGTCATGGATGGTATGGATAAACATTTCTTGATCCAGTTCAACTCTTAGTCCAGTGCCTTATACATTAGATTTATGTACAAATTGCCATAAATGCTCTTTTTAGAGTAATGATTTAGTATGATGAATGAGTGAGGTTAATTGACACATTTTTGGACCAGAAGCATCACTATTACCAGACCAATTTTTTCCGTTGGCATGGCGCAATGGGATATAGTCCTGGGCAGTCATGTATTTTTTCAGACATTATCGTAAATACTATTTTTGTGATTAGCACATTCTCCCCCTAAAGTAAGAAAAAGTATTTCAGCCGCAGCTCTTCTTTTCTGGGAAGGAGATAATTATAATGAATATGTCTGTCTTATCCTCCTGTGAAAAATCAGAAATATATAAAATAGGGATCTGCAGTACGTATAAAAAAGTAGTGCTTTATAAAAAAAAAGAAACTATTGCTTTGCTGTATTTTCAGGAGTGTCTTACACAAAAGAAAATTAAAGTAGCTAAAGCTATTTAAAGGTTCAAAACCAGTGCTCACAATCTCTTTTGAGTCATATGAGAGAGCACAGTAAGAGGGGAAGGAAAGCACAATTTATTTGAGAAAATATTTTTTCTCTTTGCCATTTTTTTCTCCTACATTTTTCTCCCCTCCAACGCCTTTCTGAATGCTTCCTGCGATACTGAGTTGAATGCTGATGAGCCAATACTTGAAAAAAATACATATGACCAAGCTGAGAGACTTGAGATTTGTCACAGCAGGAGACCTCTGACTTTTCTGGCTGGAAGCTGAGAAGTTCAGCAAGGCCTGTGGTTTTTTGATGAGTTATAAACATGAAGGGTCAGTGCAGGAGTTATATTCCTCATTCGGTGAAATTTCACTGGATGAAATGATTTTTTTATCGAACGTAAAATTCAGAAAGGAAATAACAGATGTGAGGATGTGATAACTGTCAGTAAAGGTGGGAGAGACTTCTAAACACAGCAGTGTTGACAGTCAGTGAGTATTGAGGCTTTGCATTCACATGTCATATTTAAAAGGGCGTGAGTAGCCGGTGTCTCCTGTGACAAACCTCTGTGCCTTGCTGCCCTGCTCAGATGTGCAGAGGGAGGAGCAGACAGACTGAGCCACCTGGGGTCGAAAGGTCCTTGCTCCATGGAGAAATCAGCCCACTGCCCCCATCAGCCAAGCTGCAAGGCCAGAAGGGCCACGGCTGTGGGAGATCCCCTCTTCAGGGACCCAGAAACACGTGCGGTCTTGATATGCCCTTGTCTTCTGAAGTCTTTTTTCATTCCATTTTCACAGGTGATTTTCCTCTCTCCGCATCTTTTCTGATTCCTCTTGATTCTATAGCAGTCGTAGCAGGTAGAGTTGGGGAAGATGCTGGGGTTTGTTACAAACATGTCATTCAGCCCAGGGTCTCTGAGGTGAAAGTGAATCAACCCAGAGCACTGGGAATCACCTATTAATATTTGCTCACCAGAACATGCACAGATTTTCTAAGTTAGTAAATCTGCTGAACTGGAGCTGCTAGCATAAGTAACCACCTTTAACACCAAAACCGTAATAGTTTAACCCTTTACAAAGAGCTAGAGTAACCTCAAGGCATCTGGACTGAAGTTAAACAAGAAAAACATGAAATATTGCTGCAAAAAAAAGGAAGCAAGATTCAATTTGTTGTGGGTTTTTTCCTTTTTCTTTTCTGATCTACCTCATATTGCTGAATCAAAAAGTCCTTGAGATATTGATAATTCATCTTCTGAACCACTCTCTTCTATCAGGTATTCATATTGCTATAAAGCCTGAAAACTCTGTCAAATTCAAGTTACTTAAGCTTTGCTCTATGAAACAGAAGTACAAGACAGCTCCTTTCCAGGAGTCTTTATTGTCAAACTAGTACACGTGCAACTTTATTTAAGGAGCAGAAAACAACCAGACAGTAATTTTTAATTTCCTGTTAGCCCAAGAGGCCAGACAGCATTTGGAATCCTGCAGATTTATTCTGTCAGAGGAAGAAACTGATTCTGGAGCCTAGTTCACCTTTGGTGTAACATTGCCTGTTCACAAAAAGTGCAAAGACGGTCTTGTTCGCCTGAGCACAGTCGAATTGGGCAAAAGTAAGAATTTTCTCCTGGGCTTTGGGGTTTTTTTTGCGTCTTTTCAGTCATCACTTTGTCAAAGTTTGGAATTGGGCAAAAGTAAGAATTTTCTCCCGGGGTTTGGGTTTTGGGGGGTTTTTTTGGCCTCTTTTCTGTCACCACTTCGCCAAAGCTTGACCTTCGTTTAGGATCGGTTAACCAGTACAGCTGATTCCACAACGTTGCTCTGCCCCCACCCTGCACTCCAGCCTCCTCTCTCGTGACGCTTCTGCCTTCCTTTCACTGCATGAGACAGTTTGACTCACTCAACCAGAAGTAGACTAATTCAGATAAAACAAACAAAAAAAAATTACTTGAAGCAGGACAGTCAGAGCTCTATCCTCTGACTGAACAAGAAGGGATTGCTCTTCTTGCCATCACTGTCTCCTGCGGAGGTACGAAAACGCTGCGTTGTGCTTCTTTTAGTGATGCAAAGTCCTCTCTGGCAGTACTCCAAAATAAATAGCAAAAGTCACGTGTAATCAAAAACATTTAAACTCAGAAGATCGATGTTGATCATGCTTTTACCTTAGGAAGAGCGTCAAGGAAGGCAACATCTGGCAAAAATGTCAATTTCTTATCGATCGTTTACCCCTTAGGGACAATTCAGTCCCGTGTCACAGCCGTGTAGCAAACGCTGTGTAAGGCTGAGTGAGTCACTAAGTGTAAGAGCAGCTGAAGTGTAACCAACCTCATTGCCAAACGTTTATTTTGTGCGTTTCACTGTGCTTTGTGCAATCGCTTCAGAAGAGATGGGGGCTGGGAATGAGTCAAATGTCTTTTTGTCCTTTATCTGAGTCTCTTGCCTATTCACAGGTTAAAAAAAAAAAAGCCAAAATTGAGCAGAAAAAGTATATCTGTAGAACTGTGATGTTGATAGTGGAGCCAGGAGCAGGTGAAATACATTAAATGCATTCTAACTTATTTAGTGTCAAATGTTCTCTTTATTTCCACGGTAGATGTTTGCTTTTACTAGACTTTAAAAATGTAATGTATAGAAGATTTCAGCTGATTAGAAGCCATCTGTTGTGGTGTAGACCCTGCTCCCCCCCCTACTAACAAGCCGCATTGCAATGTCAGATCATTCAGCA
>VZSC01018803.1:169127-201763 GCA_013398225.1 Steatornis caripensis
TTTGAGCGACTGTTAAACCTTAACCACTCTCCCCTGCGACACCATCTAGTGCCCCAGTGCATGTGTATCCACCTAGGCTTTTATAAGCATTTTTGTATTTTTGGAAAGAGCTGGAATAAGCCTAAGCAATTGCAAATTAGCTGGTCTTCTTGCATCTGAGCAGTAAGCCAGGAGAACAAAAAAATTCAGATCTGTCCTTATATTTATACTATAACAATTAAATAAATGATGCATCTGTGAGTGCAGACATTAACTTCTTGTTCTCATGCACAGATCATTAAATAACTGAGTATTGTAGTTCTGTCATATGAAAGAAAAAAAAAAATCACTGTGTTCTTTCTTGTTCTTCTCAAATATGCACATTACCAAACAGCAGGAAGAAAACCCAAGCTTGATGGTATTCAGTTCACTGATCCCATTCTAACATGTTGGATTCATCTCACTACCTTTATAGACTACATTATTCCTTTTTTTTTCCTGTGCGTATATACTAGAGCTGACATCCCTTATANCAAATATGCACATTACCGAACAGCAGGAAGAAAACCCAAGCTTGATGGTATTCAGTTCACTGATCCCATTCTAACATGTTGGATTCATCTCACTACCTTTATAGACTACATTATTCCTTTTTTTTTCCTGTGCGTATATACTAGAGCTGACATCCCTTATATTATAATGATTAGCAAGCTGAAATCCTGCATTTCTGTCACGGTTTAAAGCTGGGCTGGCTATTAAGCGAACGACAGAAGTTCTTTGTTAACTCCCTCTCTTCCCAAAATGGGGGAGGAAAGAGAAAAGTGAAAGAGACTTATGGGTTGGAAAAGTTAAAACAGCTTTAATCCAACTACAATAATCATGTATTATAATAATGGGAAAAAATAATAATGAAATATATACAAATACACATAAAACCAATATCAAGCTCCCCGCGCTGATGACAAATACGTCACCCAGATGCTGCAGGGCACACACCAGGAAAGTCCCAGACCGTACTCAGCAGCAGGCAGGAGCTGTATTCAGGATCAAAAGTAGAATAATTGGGCAGAGTCCTCCTCACATGCTTAAGCAAGGAGCTGGGTATAGTTAGAGAGCAGCACCCTGCATTATCAGCAAGACCCACACTGACAGCCCCATGCTGGGCTTAAACAGGCTCCTGGGCCACGGGTGTGGGTGGGAGCACCAGGTGAGGCTGCTGAGGGCAGTTAGAGCCCATCAGTGCCCTCAGGCCCTGGCCGTAAAGGGAGAGGGAGTGACCCTTGTGATCCCTCCCCTTTATTCTGAGCATGATGTGTGTGGAATGGAGTACTGCATCGGGTCATACCAAGACAGCTTCTAATGGGATCTGGGCAAACGTGAGAGAAGCCGTATTGTTCACACCTTGTTAAGGTCTGCGATAAGAGATGTGAAGTCAGAAGAAAAACAGAATCCTAAGTATTTCTGCAAAGAGGTTAAAATATTGCTTACTTATGTCTGTGGAGTACACCCATACAATCAGAAGTAGTTTGCAAATTCCTACTGTTAAAATTTTGTTAACAAGTCAAAAATATTTACTGGAATAATAAAATGGTCATTATCTACTGTATCTAAAAGTCAATGGGGATATTACTTTCTTTTTAAGAGCCCTAAGGATTACCATTTGAATCTTGCTACTCTGCTCACAGTTGTAAAGTGACTTCAGTTTTAACTCTGCAGACGCCAGCTTGGCTGGAAAATTGGGTTTCATCCTTCTTGTCAGTTCAGTAATGCCAGCTTCATCTGGCCAAAACCCGCTCGTGTACTGAAAATGTGTTGCTTACAAAACAAGTTTTTGCAGACAGACTTGCGTGTTAGAGGTTGCTTGGGTTAATTTTTTCTCCTAATTGGACAACTTTGTTACTATGTCAAGAATGATACAACGTTTTGCTGAGAACTCAAGCAAACATTATCTTTAGTAAATTTGTGGCAGGCTCAAAGTCCTTTCAAGTAATGGGTGCTTGCAAACAAAAGCATCCTTAATATAGCCTTCCTTTGCCATTTCCTCGCAAAATCCGCAAACAAAATGAATACCCCTTGAGTCCTCGAGTTCAGCTGAAAAATGCTCTTTTTAACTCTTGAATAATTCCGGTGACTCAAAGATTCTGAAGCTACATACAAAGCCCCAGTTTTTTCAGACCTTTTCTCCACCTCAGCTTCTCATTTTAATGAGTGGTTCAGGCTTCAGTCTCAGTTATTCAGCTTCACGCTTGGAACTGAAAAATTTGCCTCACTCAAAAAAAAACCCCAACCAAACAAAGCAACAAAAAACCAGAAACTGCATCTGCATAAAGTATTCATCGCGAGCTGTCTTTGATTTCCTTAAACTCATGTGATTGCTTTGATCAATGACATATTCATGGACTGCAAAAAAATCTTATGTTTACTTATGTAAATCCATGTAAAAGTTCTTACAAAGAGAAAATGAATGGCCGTTTCCAACACCTCTTGCTCCACTTCTTGTGTTTGCTCAATTTCCGTCACCTCATCAGGGAACAGAAATTTTGCCATAGACTCTGATGATAATTCACACATAAAAAGCAACGTGCAACAGTCAGATCCAGAGCAAAACGATCAAAAGCAACTGAGGCTGAAATGTTTTTGTACCAAGGTCTTATTCTTCCAGGCTGTTGCATATTTTGTTTCTCTTTCTTTTCATGAGAACAGTACTCTGACTACATAGGACAAGCTACGGGTATGAAGCTAAGCACTTGTAGGATCATTGGAAAGATTTCAGTTCATGAATGGATATTTAAAAGTCTGTGAAAGACTGCTCAAGATCACACGACAAATTACTGCCGGAGCTGGAAACAGTACCCAGACCTACCAATCCCAAATTCAACATTTCGTGCAGGGTGACCTTCAGCATGCAAGGGAGCTGTCCTAGGGTAGCAGGGAATGTTTTCTCATGAATGCATGATGAACTAAAAGACAGGAACAAATGATCAATTTAAGCAGGGATGTCACTACCAGAATTGCCCAGAGGTACATGCTGATTACCATATCGATAATAAGTTTAGAAAAGGGGGAGAATAAAGTGGCATAGTTTGCCGACAATTCTAAACTACTTTGTGCAATAAAGACTGACTGAGAAGAGTTCCATAAGAAACTCAGAGTACTGGGAAAAAAAAAAGTCAGATGAAAGTCAATGTTGACTTCTGTTGACAAATGTGAAGTGATGCATGTGTGAAAGCAATACTAACACTGCTCACATCGTGGAAGGCTCTGAACTGGCTGCCTATATTCATGAGGGAGTTTTGGGAATTATAATGCATCAATTTATGTTTAGGTTCAGTGGTTAAGAACAGTTAATTATCATTATGCCACTACGTAAATTGATAGTGTACACACACTTTGAAGACTATGCATAATCCTGATGCTTTGATCTCAAAAAGGAGGAGGTAAAACCAAAAGAAGGCTAAAGAATTGCTGAAAGAAGGATATAAGGTACAGAGAACCACTAAATAGACTAAGGTATTTCAATAAGAAAAAAGGCAGTTGAAGTGAGATGCTAAAATTCTATCGAACGGTGAACAGAAGGCAAGAGAAAAAGGAAGAGTTGTTCGTTGTCTTTCCTGCAAAGAGAAGTAACGAGGAGCAGGTGAAACTAGCAGCTGGAAAATTCAAAACAAACTGGTGGACATATTTCTTCTCATGATGGTCTGATCTAGTATGATCGATCTCAAATTATGTTATAAACTAATTCAACATGAAACATCCAAATCTGTATTTCAAGTTTTCAAGTGTATTTGGAGGAAGTATTTTCCAATAAGATAAAGCTGCTGTAAATCAAAGTAGCTCCACTGCATAAAAACAAGAGAAGGAATGTGTAGAGGCTGGATGGAAGAAAGGCAAGAAATAGAAGGTAAAAATGTCTGGATGGGCTATTGCTGTGGACGGAAAACCGAACATGAGTTGGCAATGTGCACTCGCAGCCCAGTACGCCAATCATATCCTGGGCTGCATCAAAAGATGTGCGCCCAGCAGGTCAAGGGAGGTGATTCTGCCCCTCCACTCCGCTCTGGTGAGACCTCATCTGGAGTACTGCGTTCAGCTCTGGAGTACTCAGCACAAGAAAGATGTGGACATGTTGGAGCAGGTCCAGAGGAGGGCCACAAAAATGATCAGACAGATGGAACACCTCTCCTATGACGATGGGCTGAGAGCTGGAGTTGTTCAGCTTGGAGAAGAGGAGGCTCCAAGGAGACCTTATAGCAGCCTTTCAGTACTTAAAGGAGGCCTATAAGAAAGACAGAGAGAGAATATTTTAGCAGGGCTTGTTCTGATAGAACCAAGGGTAATGGTTTTAAGTAAAAGAGGGGACATTTAGATTAGAAATAAGGAAGACATTTTTTACGATGAGGGTGGTGAAACACTGGAACAGGTTGCCCAGGGAGGTGGTAGATCCCTGGAAACATTCAAGATCAGGCTGGACGGGGCTCTGAGCAACCTGATCTGGTTGAAGATGTCTCTGCTAGCTGCAGGAGAGTTGGGCTAGATGACCTTTAAAGATCCCTTCCAAACCAAACCATTCTATTCTATGCTTCTTTGTTTTGTAATTCTTGGAGGAAAGGATGTCAATAGGAAGGGAGGAGGAATTAAATTATTTCTTTAAAAAAATCATTTAAAAAACCAGTTCTCATTTTCCTGAAATACATTCACCTGTACTATTATTTCCAGGAAAATATGAAGTTACAAAGGTAACAAGGTCTTTACAACTACAAAGGCAGGATTCCTTTGCTAACTTCTGTTCACATAGCATGAGTGATTTCCCTGTTACAGGAACTGCTGCAAAAGGAACTGTTCTTTCCATTTCTTTCAAACCTCTCTTATATGTGATTTTTTAAATACAGTTTGATTTTAAAAGAAATATTTTAGTTCTGTTTTCTAAAAAGTACAACAAAAGAGATCTACCTCACAGTATTTGAGTAAATTTCAAATATTCCACAAGATGTTTCCTCCATAGAGGAAATCAGAACCTATGTGTAAAACCATTCTGCTTTCCACAAGGGGTTGAGAAAGTTATTACTTCAATTCTCACATCAAGCTAACATGTCACATAGAAAAATTGCTTAAAATCATGTATTATTCCTTACTCTCCTTTGAAGGTTTTGTGTCATTGATATTTTTCTTTGATGGATATTTTATTTATCTGAGGTTTATGGATGCACAAACAAGAAGCCTGATATCGTTGCACTTTTAGGCCAGAAAGACCTTTATTCTGTTTTAAGAAAATAACAAACTAAGAACTGTCAGTGCTCACTTTCCTTAAAGGTCTCTCGATCCTTACGAGCTCAGAATCAATGTATTTCACCAACAGCTGGTGACAGCTGAATACCATTCAGTCTGGATATAGGAACGACAACTTCCAGTAGAGCAAGAAGAAGCTATTTCCCTTTGTTAAGGGGTAATACGTGATACCACTGCATGAAAAATATTCTTTATCTCCTGTTAAAAATTTAGAGATTCCTCTTGTTACTTCCATTTCACCATATACCTAGACCACTGACAGCGAGAACCGCTTCTCCTCAAAGTCAAGCAGATCAGGGACTAAAATATTTGGATTTTAGGGGAACGGCAGGACTTAGTGGTAAAATCAGTGAGCTAGGAAGAGGCAGCGAGGAGAAAGCTGGTGGATCAGTCTCACTGGGGCTATTTTTTTAGTATGAACGGCTGCAGCTCGCCTGAAGACAGGGCACATGGGGAATTTCAAGTCTCTGTGAGGAGGCTGAGCCCAGCTCTCCAACTCAACCCCTGACCACACTCTTCCACTACATTTTCACATATTTTGATTGTTTAGAAGAAGTAACCATTTTTTGACTGATGGAAGTGTCACTGAAGTGATTCTGAACTCCTTACGGCAAAAAAATCATAACAGCTGCCGATTACGCTTTCACAGGTTTCTTATTTTTCTGGCAATCTGTGCTTCTCCCATAAAAGAAGAGGCATTTCAGAAGGGCACCTCTTCAGCTGTGACTCATTCCGCACAGTAATATCTTCATTGACTTAAGGCCAGTAAAACATTTCCGTTTTCCTTTCCTATAATTGCATAGCTCTTGAATTTGACTCCAGGGCTTTCTTCCTATTCAGAACTTCTTTTCTGTAATACTCTGGAACTCTGTTTTGTTGTTTGGGGCTTTTTGTTTTGATGTGGGAACTGTTGTCTGTTCAACAGCTTTGCCTCTTTCCTCTCCTCCCATTCTGGACTAAAACCATGAGTGCAAAGCCGTGGAGGATGTCTGCTGTAGACCCTTTACTTTGCCTTAACCCTGAGTTTTGTATTTTCTTATTTGCTTTGAAGGAATCACAAGTACCTGCATTTCCTGGGTAAGAGATGTTGATGCAGACAGGCAAGAGAATATCTGAAAATTATATTCTGGAGGCTTCTCTGGAGTTACTTTCAATTCATTCTAATACCTCCTTTTTGTATCCAAACAAAGCATTATCCTAATCCGCTTGTTGCATGATAAGCAGCGTGAAATATAATTTGCTGAGGATTTTTAGTAGCAATTGAAATTTCTCTGAAACAATTTGATCACCTGTGTCTGAAATTACCCTTCTCAGATCATTTATTCTGTAAAGTTAATGATATGTGTACTGTAGCTGGCTTGCTAAATAAATTTTAAGTCCCCGATGATAAATGTCCTTATTCTCGTCAGCAAAATGAAGCTGTAGTCTACGCAAGGATCTCAGACATGTCATGGGGCAATTTCTAGAGCATTCTGGAAACTCCTTTGGTGCAGCCATGACCTACTGAGAGCTGTTCATCCTGGTTTATCCCTTTTCCCATGCAAGCAATTGTATTTGCAGTTCTGAGTTAGGATTCTTGAAAGTGCTCCAGCCAGGACTGAGGGTCTGTTCAGGCCCCTTGTCTCTACTACCAAGATTGATCTCAGGGAATTCATTGTGGTTTTAGAGCAAGGACTCTTGGAAGACTACAGTTGCTGAAAGGGACCCACACACATACTACTTGCCAGAGCCTTCACAGTGCCAGTCTGCCTATTGACCACAAAATCATCATACTTTGGACCAACCTTGGGCCAGTTCTAATGAAATAATGCAGGGAGATGTCACAATTAAAAAAGCCTGAGCCCTTTGCTACCTCGTCATGACAGGCAACTCCCAGTAAAGCTAAAGATTCACAGAAACTCAGATGTGTGAATCTTGCCAGCTCTGCTCCAGCTCTGCGCAGCTTTTCAAAAAGACATCAAATGGCAGCACGGTGCCCAGTTGCATACCCACCCATACATAGTTCTGTCTTTATTTTAAGAACTTTAATCCCTGGCTTTTGAATCCTTTTGGTAGCTCCCATAGATTTTATCTGCTGTTTGGTGTTCAAACACCAGAATGCTTCCAGTTTTTGCTATAACTTCAAACATAATAAAAACTTGATGTAAAGAAAAATGGCTATTTCTTTTGTCCAGGGACTCAGAAAACTGACTGACACTTCCTGAGAGAGACAGCGCCTTTTCCAGACTGATTCGTTCATTGTGAGTGAGGAGAACTTCCCAGCTCTGCAGGGGCAAGCGGGATGTCCCTGATCCGCATCACCGCCAGCAGGGAGAGGGGAAGTCTGACAGATAGCTGCTGCACTTTTATTCTTGAAAGATAAAAGATGCGATGCTTGAAACTATTGTGTCTCTATTCACACTCATTTCTGTCTCAGCCTTGAACACACTGCCTCAGAGCCCACCGGGTTTGGTGGGTCTGCCTCTGTGAAGCTGCCTTGTGAAGCGAGATTAAAGCTTCTGGAACCTGCTGCTTTCATGCCCGTACAAATTGCAGAGGATGCATCTTTCAATGGGTTACAGGTACTTAGAAAAACCACACAGCCTCCATGAGCCTTAGCCATATGTATTTCACTATTTAATGTAATTTCAGCAGTGATAAAATGATCTGGCCGTTAATGCTGTGTTGTCAAGGAGATTATTTGACCTTTCTCAGAGGGAGTTCACTGTGTGGAAAGCAAAAAGCTCAGGATAACAATTCATTTTAAAAGAATGCCCACGCATAATCATTGATACTGTACAAAAAGCAGCATACATTAATTCCTTGTTTCTCCCTTCACAAAAATCGGTTATCCTAGTCGGTGTGTTTTACAGTGCTCAAACTGGATGGGCTTTGAAACCCTGGAGAAGTGCTCTGACAAAATGTTCTGCGCTATTAATGGCTGTCAGGGAGCAAAAGACGAGGATGCAAATTGTGACTGTGTATTGCTGCAGTGGCAATAGCAGAGGCCAATTTATCAGAATTATGTGTTATAAATGCAGTCCAGCTAGAAAGAAAATATTTCTGATGCCTAAGAATAACAAGATAGGAAATCTTTCTTGTGTCTCTTTGCACAGTCAGGGTCTGATCTGATGTCTGCTGGAACCAATGGGGAAAACTCCCTTTTAATTTGCATTTTGGGTCCAGTCTGTGTAGAAATAAGATCATGGCCAAAAAGAAAAATTAAAAAGAGCCGAACAGGAAGGGATGTCTTTAAAATCTGTAAAAACAGCAGAGTGTATGTGCTCTCAGCACAACTTGTCTGTTTTGAGGTTTTATACCAAGTTTTGGAAAGGACTCTCAGAAAAAATTGGAATATTGACTGGAGTGATTTCGGATAGCTGGAGTCGTTTTGGAGAGTTGAAGAAAGGTACGGTAATCCTGACACCAGTTAACTTTCCCAGTTTCTAAGTGTGCTGGTCCACTGCCTGGATCCCTGTACACTGAGTGGCTGGCTAACTACAACTGTGTGCTTCATGGTGAAGACCTGTTCCTATGAAAGAAGATGGGTCATCATGGCCCTACTGTGAAAAATTATTATTTGTCACCTGTTGTCAGAGGATTTTGTCCTTTTTTCCCCTGTGTTTTTACTCTCATATAACCATTTCATCGGCACTTCTCAACCTATTCATGGTGATGACCCTTCATTCAGAGTAAACCTCTTAAAAGCCTGCTTAACATTTACTGTAGAAGTAAAACTGAAAATGTAGCAGTGGCAGAAATGGTAACTCGTTTCATTTATTTCAGTGTTGTTTCAAGAGACTGACAGACTCTGTGACCCTGAGGGGCAAGAACAGGGAGAGGAGAAGCAAGGTCACCTTTGCCTTGCTGCAAGCCACACTGAAGCCCAGTGTCCTTCCCTGGTCTCAGGGGGATTTTGCATTTTCCAGCAGAGACAAGGTGTGCAGGAGTGCCCATGCCTGCCCTGCTGTCCCTGTGGGACACATGGGCCCCCTCAGAGTTTTGAACTGCTCTGAGAAGACGGCTGGGGGATATGAGCCCCCTCAGGTAAAGCTAGGCTGGAAGTATCTCAGCCCTGCCCTGCAGCAGCCAGTTTTGGCACGGTTATGCACAGCTTGCTTCAGTTGATGCATAAGAAAATGTGAAGACAATTTTGAGATAGAGGTTGCTCTTCCAACAGAAATTGTGGACTGCCATATCCAGGATGTAAACAGCCATTGCATGCAGGCAAAACAGGCAATCAAGGCTTAGAGACACAAACCACGGCCTCTAAATCAGAGGCAGGCATTCATTTTGAAAGAAAGACATTCCTGTAATTATAGAAAACTATTGAAATAATTAACAACTGTATTAGAGTTGTCCAGTCAACGGATGTCATCCAGAAGTCTTAGTTTGCAGAAAAGTCACTACGTTGTTACTTTATCAAGACTAAACATCATGAAGTTGGACTTAATGGGCGCTCATCAACACAAAGGGCTTTGGCTGTGTGTGCACTTCTTGTCACCTCAACCATGCAGTGAAGCTCAGAAACTACACACAATTCAAAATGCATTTCTCCAATTACTCGATGCGCGTGAAAATTAACATCCTACAAAAGATCATGAGTGAAAAGTGTGATTTCAGAGCCGGGATGCTCAAGAAATGCACCCATACAGCTTGCTGCATTGCGAATGTTCACTGAGATCAGATGTCATCTTCAGATGATGGTTTCCATCCACAGACTATACCCAGGGTTCAAGATTCAGGAGGAATCAAAGAATTAATTTGCCACCTTCTTTTGGCAAACCAGTAAAGCAGAAAAGTTTTTTTTAAAAAAATAGGGCTTTATTTTTTAAATGTTACTTTCCTAGGATATTTTACAGTTAATATACTCCAGTGCTAATTTTTTTCAACTAAAAATCCTTTGTACAGGATTTGGACTTGCTGTAATTGCCCCAGGAAAATGTGAGCAGTGAATGGATGTAAAATATGATCTGTTTGATCTGATTGAGTTTTATTTTGCTTTTATATACAGTTTGCACACCTATTCCTAAAAAGAAGTCATCAAATAATAATGATTTCTGAATGACCTGCAGCATGTGCTCACACAGGCATGCAGATGCAAAGAAGCACTCTATTCACTGTATATTGTGAATGCTCATCCTTCTTTTCTGAATCCATCATGTTTCCAGACATTTTCTGATACATTTATCACAGCCAAATAGCTTATTTGCATCGAAGTGGTTCATAAAGTGCCTGTTGCTAGGGTAACTGTACCTTTTTCAGACATATTCACAAGGACAGAGGCTTCCTGCCTCTTTGGTTCTTCATAAGCAGCTTAAAAATGAGGACCACCCGTCTCCTCAATACACAAAGGCATCTGCATGGCATTGCATTAAAGAATCATAAGCCTTAGTATGTTGTTAAGTCTGACTTGGTATATCTTGATTGCAACATGCATCAAAGTAATGATTCAGTTAGAACCACACTCATTTTTAAAGTTAATTTTAAATATATGGGGCTGCAAGACATTGGTTATTCACTCAATATTGTTTTTACACTCATTCTACATTTTACATTGTTGGGGTCCATGTACTTTGGTGCTGCTCCCTCCACACAGTTGTATGACCCTTCTCCTGGCCATCATTTTAACAAAAGGTGTATATACCATGTCTCCTGCAGTGCTAGGTCTTGTGGAGCTTTTCTAAGGCGTCCTAACACCTTTATGAGCTGATTCCTTCAAAACATATTTTAGTGAATTAAAGGACTATAGATCTTTCCTTAATGGCCCTAGCAATGGTGTGCAATGCAAAGGACGACCATCTGGGACAAACAACTTCTACGGCTGCAAATGGCCGTGTCAACTAACAGGCTGACTGAAAAAATTCAACACTCAGCAACCAAAAAAAAAAGCTATTTTAGTCCTTTATAGGCTCATGTCGTTGTGCTGTCTTTGCGAGTGTGAAGTGACAATAAGGTTCACAAGAGCTCTTAGAAATTCACTAAAACATCTCTGTTTCTTGGAGTGAAGACAAATAAGCCCAGCTCATGCTCCACCTCTGCATTTTTGCTGCTGCTTCATCTCGTGTGCTGCCTGAGCAAGCAATGGCTGTTGGGTCCTGGAGCCACAAATTCTCACCTTCTCATAGCAGTGCTTATTCTGAGACGATATTTTGTGTTTGTTCAGTTTAAATCCCCAGGTTCTGAACTGTTTATTTGTATGAACTATATTTCACATTTTGAGGTCTGTGTTAGCTAAAGGTTGCTTTTCTTTGCTGAGTTGAATGTCATTTTCCATGACATGGTTTAGCCGTGTACTTGGTAGCATCAGGATAATTGTTGAACTCTATGATCTTAAGGGTCTTTTTCAAGGTAAATAATTCTATGATATTATGATTCTATCTTCTGCACATGGGGCAACAAGAGTGACACTTAACTGACTTGCCAAGATAGCATGTGGTATTTAAAAAATGGCCAAGCCTTGTCACCTAGCTGTGACTTGCTATTTCTTTGCAATTACATGAAAAATAATAAAGGCAGGAAAAAATCCCAGAATTTTATCCACCTGGCAAGATATATAAGAAAACCAAGCCTTAGTACCAAGCTTATGCTGCTCTACTGTGTCCTGACTTCACACCATGCACGCACTGGGGTGTGACCCTTCACTAGACTCAGATCTGCTGTACACCCAAACATAGGTCTTGGCACAGCCTCCCAGTCTGTGGATCTGTACTCTGAGCAGGAATGCACCAGAGTCTTTTCCAACATCTCCGTTTATTGTCACAGAAGCAAGCAGGTGGGAAGGCACCTCTGGAGATCATCTAGTCCAAGCTCCTGTGCAGGATGCTCACAGGTGGATGAGGCTGCTCAGGGCCTTGCCCCAGCAAATTCTGAATATCTCAAAGGATGGAGTCTGCAAAATCCCTCTGGTCCCTCTTCTCCTGTTTGACCATGCTCATGGCAGAAAGGTTTTTTCTTACATCCAATCAGTTTCCCACATTCTGATTTGTATCCATTGTCTCTTGCCATTGTGTACCTCTGAGAGGAGCCTGATTCTGTTGCCTCCGCACTCTCCTATTAAGTTCTTAGGGACAGCACTTCTTTATTTCTTTCCCTGTAGTGGCCCCCAAGTGCTTTTTCCCCAATGATATCTGCCAGTCCCATATCCTGGAGGAGGAAACGTGGCTCCTAAGATCTCAAAGTGCTTACAGAGAAGGACAGGCCATCAGTTGGATTTATTTTCAGTGCAAGGAAGTCCCCAGAGCCACATAACTTTTGTGTCTAAGTGGTAGGATCTGCAACTTTGTTCAGTTTTGGTATGTCATCCTGCCTCTTCTGTCAGCTTGGCTACTTGGCCAGAACAAATAAAATACAAACTTTAGCACAACTGATGTCATTATAGTCAACTTTTGACTTTTTTCTTGATTTTTTTAAAAAATATGTTAACTGAAAGTGGACTCGTAATGCCCGTCTGCCTTGCTGAGTGTATGTATGATCCATAACAGCAGCTCTGTCACTATTGCTTGATATTTTATAGTCCAAAAAAATGCACCAAAGTTGTAGACATATTGGATGTGTCTACATGAAAATGTGAGATGGCCTACAAATCTCCTCTCTTTAAAGCATGTTTTTAAGAAGACAGTAAGATCACAACAAGAAGAGTCAACAGAGGATTTAGTCTACAAGGGATCTGGAGCAGAGGAGTATGCTCAATGGCTAGGGAGAAATCTTTTGGCATGACAAGCCTACAAGGAACAGCAGATCTGCAGGCTGGTACACTGACGATAAATAGTGTTTCATGGATAACCACACACGGTACAGGTTCCACAACACAAAAGGTATCAAAGGACAAGCAAGAAATTGCTGAATGGTACATGTACTGGTACTAAGGATTCTCCAAGTCACTCTCATAGCATGAAAGTTTAGTAAGAATTTCGAAAGTTCAAAAGGCAACAACCTAGTCCCACGTAGAGAAAGCTCCTATGGAAACCATATTTAACGGACAGAATTAACATGACATGATAAACATTTGCAAATATTTTCCACCAAAACCACTGTGTGGCTTATAGGAAAGTACTAGCTTCATTTTCATTTAAGTTTTACTAAACTGAAATCTGCTGTAGGTTTCCAAAGCAACAGTGCATTAGGAAGAAAAGATTACATATAACAAATACTTGGAGATATGTGATTGTATAAGGTCAGTCGCAATCAATAGGACAAAACAAAAGCTTCCTTTTGAACTTTTAGGTTTTCTTATTGCCTCCTTTGTAACTCTTTTGGGAACACGTGGAGCCGTACATACAAATTTGTGTGTGGGAATATCACATTTAAAGGAGGGAAACATGGAATTCCCATGGAGGATGAAGAGGATCTGAGCCCTGTGTTCACGGCTATAAGGAACATTGGTGTGGGGAGTAGTAAACTGCAGCTGGGGAGGGTGTGAACAGGGCAAGGACAACGTGTATCTGTGCCACTTTATGGTAGTTTATGTAGAAATGCTACTCTGGATGCTTGCGTGACTGCAGCATGGATAGATGCTCTTTGCACATTACTGTCTAACATGATTAATTGCAGTATATTTTTTTTTTAAATCAACTCCTAGTACCTTCTCTCTCAAAAGACAGTAAATAGTGACTCTTCGTGTTTCAGGTGGTTTCTCATGTTATTGTATTGCAGGGGTAAAAAGGACACACTAAGACATAAAGCAAGGGTTGTTCAGGTTTTTTTCCTCCTTTTCTTCAAAGCAAAACTTACCAGAGAGCAGCAGTGTTCCTCTGCCTACATCGAAGTTTAATAATGCTTTGATTTGTCTGACTTGCTTGCAAACGTAACATTTTCTTCCAGGAAGTTTGCTTAGACCTGTGGGTTGAGCAGTCCTCCTGGAAGACCTGCTGCATGTGCTATTCCCCCCTGTGCTGTCTCTGGCAGCGTAGCATAAACAAGCAAGTAAGTCATATCATAATCACCGTCAAGTAAATAACCCTTGTACCCATCCTTTTGGTTGCAGAAAAGCCCAGCCAGCTTTTGGCTCCTCGGGCTGTTCTGTGGGCCTTCAATACACGCCCACTCATGTTTATACAGCCCCCGACCCACACGCGGGCACACACTTCGCACACAGAGGACTGAAAAGATCTGAAGCACTGTTACGATGATAACCACCTCTTATATGCAGCTCATGGCTCTGAATGCTGTCCAGTTTCAGTGGTGGGTAGGGCCTCATTAGAGAGGATGCTGAAACCATCTAAATGGGCAAATAGCAACAGATATTTCAGTAAGATTCTTTGAAGGAATGTATCCATTAAGATCTGGCTTTCATTTCACACAGAAAACACCTAGCCTTCAAGAGGAAGCCGTTTTTGGAGGTTTCTCAATAACAATGAGGGCAGGCTTGGTTTTGGTGCCTCCTGCTTACAAGCAGTGCCAAATTTGCTGCCAACAGATCTAATTCAATGAATTGAGACTGGCAGAGAATTTGGTCCTGGAAGCCCAGCCTTCACTTTGTCATATATCATACAGTTACATATTGCAGAAGTGTTGCAGAAGTCTGTGTGCCGACTATGAAAGTTCATACAGCATGGAAAATGTCAGCTGTGACCAAAGCAAGAAGCAACTGTTAAAAAGAAAGACAATCCACCTGAAGAACAAACAGAGCAGTGCAAATAATCAGCCACTTTCCGTAATGTCAAGGAAAGCAGAACCAGGGTTTGACAGATGCTCTCTTCTGTGGTTCACCCACAACCTGGTCTCCTCCTTCCAGTGCTGCCCTCAAGACCCACTCCCAAGCCAAAGGTGACCTTTTTTCCCCCCAGTTTATTTTCTGGCTTATGTGGCTTTCTTAATCCTCCTGTGTCTCTAAAAAACGGCCATCAGCTGTATTTCCTGCCATGCTGCGTGTCCCCCACATGTTTTCCTCTCAGGCAGTTATTTATCATCCGCTTTGCTGCTGGCTGAAAGGCTTCCACAGAAGGCAGCGAGGATCCCGCTGCCTCTTTAAGCCACCTTAGTGGCTGATGTCAGACTAACAGTGTCCGTGGGTGAACCAGGTCACAGGGGTGGGTGCTGCTGGGCTGCACCCTGAACATCTGGGCACCATGTCCAGCACAGCCGTGGGGTGGCGCGCTGCCAGCTGTGCCCGTGCAGGTACTCCACCAGTGATTTATGGGATGATGCCGCTCAACCAGGTCTATAGGCACAGGATTAAGGTTTGCCACTGGTACCATGTCCTCGCTCACTGTTTCTTGTTTTCTCCCGTGTTTTATGCCGTTTTTCTCCCTGTCCTCAGGAACAGTATTAATCCTCTTAAAACTCCATGTGTGAAGCAGCTGCAGCGTGAAGCATCCCTTTTGTTTTATGTCATACGNCCACTGGTACCATGTCCTCGCTCGCTGTTTCTTGTTTTCTCCCGTGTTTTATGCCGTTTTTCTCCCTGTCCTCAGGAACAGTATTAATCCTCTTAAAACTCCATGTGTGAAGCAGCTGCAGCGTGAAGCATCCCTTTTGTTTTATGTCATACGTTCCGAACCTGTTGCTTATGGTTGCTTTTTCGAGTAAAGCCAATTGTTCTCCCATGTTATTGGCAAATAACAGAAATTGCTGTTAATATCCCCTCATGACTTTGTTCATCATACACACATGCTATGTAAGTACGAAGCAGTGTGAGAGAGACAGAGTCTGTGGTTCCCTGTTACAACTCTGTTGGTATTTACGGAGAGTTGATTTTAGCCTGTGGTGCTAACATAAATTTTTCTCGTAACAATTCGTTACTAGCACATGACAATTGAGTCTGGCAGTTCACCTTCAAGGTATGACCAAAAGATAACAAGAGACAAATGGGGAGCAGCTCCACTGTACTCTGAAATCTACATACATTATAAAATTACTGGAATGACTACTAGGGACTGCAGTGCTGCTCATTCATTTCTGTGACTGAGCTCTGGATCATACAGCCCTACTTTACTTTCTGTCCGATTTAAAATGTTTTACTGCCGTGTACTTATCCTCTCTGTTGATAGGTTAAGAGGAAGCTACATCTGAGCCACCGACACCCCACTGTGCTACTGATCACTTTGGAAGAAAAAGATAGAGCACTATAATCAGCCAAACTTCCACGGGGGGTGATACTGGGCTGAAGTCAACTCAGCAGGTAATTTTTCCCACTGTTTTCGCTGTCTTAAGCTTTGCAACTGCATGGGTAACAATCTCATGCGCCTGTTACAGCTTCGACCATGTATGTCGGCGGGACCGTAACAGACCTCTTCCTTCCCCGCTCCGACCTGCCATGCTGAGAGCAGCTGGAGCAGATGAAGCAGGTCTCTGGCTTGATGCGCACAGCTGTGATCCCGTCTTTGACAATATAGCCTATGATCCTTCCTGTTAAGATGGTTATGAAAAATATCCACAAAACATAACAGGCCTTTAGAGCTAAGGGCGAGGGGGAAAACTACAGGGAAGGGTGTGTGTTGTACCACCCGCAGTCACAGAGTGGTTTATGGAAGAAGAAGGATGAGAGAGGGGAGCAGAGGGAAAGAGTTGCGTATGCTTTTGTCTTTCAAACCATGCAATCTATTAATAAAATCATGTTTTTACAGTCTGGTAAAATAACTCTTAATTGTTAATTTCATAATGCATATAAATACATCTAATATATCTGAAAAATTGGTATTGCCCATCTCCTAATGAAAATATTCACTTTGTTTAAATGATATTAATCTAGCTGTTGTGTTACAGAGCGAGCTAAAGCTATTTTCAAATGTTAGCTACATACTCCCTGCTATTCACAATAGAATTATAACAGAAATGAATAAGCTCAGAAGGAGGAAACAGCTTTTTTTGCGCCTCTGCATTCTAAGCAATAAAAGAATAAAAGAAAACAAAATCAAATCTCCAGGAAGGAAACAACATTTGTTCAGCTTTATCTCACAGGATTACCGCTTGTGTAGATTTTATTCAGAACTATTCGCTCATCTCTAATTAATAAGTTAAGTGATTTGTTCCTCTGATTGTCTGTTATCATTGTGGGGTTTTTAATTAGCTGTTTCGCATGGATAAGTCGTTTCATTGTCCTTAAGATTGCATGTCTCAAAGTTATTAAATCTACACTTACAAAATCAAGTGAGCCGTTCTCTGAACAGCAGAAATAAAGTAGCTGGTTCTTTGCTGGTTCTTTGCAGAAATGCACCTTTTAGTTAAATTCTCTGGCATCTAACAAGGCACGAATTCTGATCCAAGTTTGGATCCAGGATCCTGTGTTATGTATGGTATGTATAATAGCTTTCCCCTGCATGAGTTTTCTGATATCCTTGTTCAAAAATCATTCCATTCCAGATGCACCCATTACCTCAGGCTTCTGTTCTTTATGTACCCACTTGTTTTAATATCTGTCAGCCTGAATGTAGTTAAGCCTGCTAACCTTTCTATCAAATGTGTTTGAACTTCATTAAAGCTTCTAAGAATTACTAAGGTTGAGCAAGCAAACAGATGAAAGGGCACAAGCTTCACTCCTTCCTCATACCAGAATGAAAATCAGCAGGCTAGATTCTGAAGTGCTCTTGTTTGGTACAGGCCCAAGAAAAGGCAAAAGAAAGCATCATACTGTCATTTCTTGCTTCTTTTGCCATGGACTCACCCTAATTCTAAGCACCACCACTCTCTGGCTCTGCTCTGCTGCATTTCCAAATCTACTGTTTGTTCTACTTATTAAGTACAGATGAGTAAGTGATTTTGTGATTTATTGTTTGATTTAAAGAGCAAACACGCTCAGAGAGATTAACTGAAGTGAAATCAAACTGTTGTTTTCAAAATTTTTATGAAGCTCATAAGTTATGAAGAAATAGATTTACATTTTCAACTATGGAACATGACTCTTTTTGAATTATCAGAAATATTTTAATGTTTTGAAATGACAAAATACAACTGCTTATTTTTTTCTTCCCAACAAAAGTACTTGAGTAGGACTGAAACAAATTTGAAAGTTGTTTCAGTCATCCTGGATGCATTTGCTTCTACACAAAGCATTTTTAGAGATCACTTCACTTAGCTAGAGCAGTAGCTCTGTGCCCTTCCAGCAATGCCCCCATCATTACCCAGTGTCATGTGCAAGAAGTCATGGTATAAACCAGTTTTCCACTGCCTTTGCATAATAGAGCATACAACATGAAGCCAAGGACGTAGAAGAGCATATTGTTTTTATATGCTTACACTAACAGCTTTCGGTCTGCTCCATGTTATAGTGGAACAACAGGCCACCCACAACGAACCTTGTCGGGTGACTGCCAGAAGTCTTTCAAGGTTTTTTGCTATGCTCTAGTAAAGACACCGCTGGGATCACAAACTCCCATCTTCCATGCGGGTCTCTCCTACAGTGTTTACAGGGATCAGTAGCAAATAGCCGAGCACAACTGTTAGTCAAACACCAGATGCTTACATGTTTTTTTGGTGTAACTCAGTTTCTCGCCACTAGTTAAAAAGAAGCTACCAAGCTCTGCATCAATTAGAGGTCTGGCTCCATAAGCCTCAAACCAATCTGATGTTCTCCCGCCATACTTGGGCAGCTGATGGACTGTGCTTCATCTGCACCNTTACCAAGCTCTGCATCAATTAGAGATCTGGCTCCGTACGCCTCAAACCAATCTGATGTTCTCCCGCCATACTTGGGCAGCTGATGGACTGTGCTTCATCTGCACCCGGCCTGACGCTACACCGGCTGAGAGCTGCTCTCTAGGACGCTCCTTTTCTAGTGCCTTTTTCTAAGATTTTGTTGAGCTATTTATTCAGCGAGGAAAAAAGTGCTTAGTTGTCAATTGCTTTGCAAGACCAAATGAGTCAACCTGCTTCCCAACTACTAGATTAGCATTTTTAATCTGCTGAGCATCTCATTATGGATGTGCCAAGCTGCCTGTTGGTAATCAAGGTACTCAGGTGAGATGAGTAATTTTCACAGCAAGGAAGAATTTGCATTAAACATTATCAACATATAGTATCTTAATGAGTCGTTTAATATCCTTGTGTTGCATTTCCTCTGAGCATAAGAAGCTGGTAGTGTGCTGAATTATGACAAGCCTTTTTACTATAAACAAAGTTAAATGAATATCCTGAAATTCTGTCAGATCATGCATTACTTTATCCTCTGGAATAATAGACAAGCAACTCTATTCTTTATGACAAAGCTCTATGCAAAGCCATGGTAGAATTAGTATCTATTCTCCTCACTTGAGGTTCTCAAGTGAAAGACAAGAGACACAAAGCAGATGATAGAAACTTGATTTGACATAGAAACTAGGAATTTCTGACCTTGAAGTAAAACTATGGGATCTATGAGATCTAAAATTCACAACCACCAAAGACAAAATTTCTGCTTTGATCTTTCAGGCATTTATTGTATGTTTTTTGTTTCAAATATTGGATTTATGATTGGACTTGATGATCTTACAGGTCTTTTTCAACGTAAATGCTTCTATGATTCTATGATTTGTGTTACAGGCAATAAATGTTAATGCCTATAACATACATGTGTGCTCATAAAATCTAAACCTTATAGAATGAGATTCCAGAAAAATTGATACTAATAATAATAAGGTGATTTTTATTACGAATTTGGGAGTATAGACTACATTTTGTCCATAATCACAAGAAGTTTTCCATTATGTTTTTCAAAAATGGGCAACTTTAATCCAAAGTATGTGTATGAAATAAAGCAGACTTCGACAGTACACATTTTGTTCTTTGAAAGTATGTAGTATCAAAAAGCATTAATAAATATTTTTTAAAGGATGAAAATACGTAATATAAGCCAGCAGAATGTCAAAGTTCTGCAGTATTACTTTGGGATGAAAGCTCAAGAAAGCCTACACGGGAGAAATAGGGGCTTCTGTCATTTCGTGTGATGCTGACAACTCTCTTAACAGAGGAGAACGTGCAGCAGCTACCTCCAATCCTAGATGTTTCCATTCTTTCCCCCCACCACTCCAGCATTTACCCAAGGCAGCATTTGTTTCAGACATGGGACAACATTTTAAATATAATTTTACAAACGTTTTTACTTTTAAAGGCCAGGTGTCCTATATTCAGGGCGGGGATTGAACTAACACTACTATAAAATCTCAGCACTTCAGGGAAGGAAGAACAGTGATTGTTTGTAAAGGGGAAAACAAAAGCCAAAGTTTTCTCTATTACATGCATACTACCGTCTAAAACAGTTAGCTTACTCATCTTTCTATCTGCAAGAACTGATAAATAGTGTTGCAATAATAACAACACTTAATGAGATGCTGTATACAAGGCATCTGCTTCCAGGGATACAGTAGGGAAAGACTTTCAGGAAAAAAACTGCATCGTTAGTATTCAGTGTGATTGACTTTGAAGTAATTCTGCATAACTAAACTTTTAAAATTCAGAGTTTCTGGCGTTCAGCTGGGGTACTGAAACAACGGTGCGTGACTCCACTTGGTTAGTCACAAGAAGCACAAACTGTGTGCCTGGCTCAACACGGACGTCTATCATTTACAGCCTTTTCAACTCATGTCACCTTTTTGGTTCTTACATGTTGCGGTTGTATTTGATGGAAGCTCAGTGTTGGGAGGTCCTCATCTGAGGCTCACTGAAGTGCAATGGGAGCTTTCTTGTAATCCAGCCTCTTCCTAAGGACACATGGTCTGGGACAGGACGCGGTAGGTGGTGCTCTTTCAACCGCAGCTTTTGTCTGGAAAGCAGTTTCAGAAACTCCCCATGCTACTATGCAAAATTTAGGTTGGAAGGGAACTTCAGAGGTCATGTAACACAAACTCCTTCTGAAAAGCAGTCTGACTTCAAAATTAGATCTAATTGCTCAGGGCCCAGAGTTTTGCAGCTCTCCAAAGATGGAGGTACCAGGCTTTCTCCAGGCTCTGTTCTCATCCTCAGCCTCCCATGGTGAGCTATTGTTTCCTGCATTCAGCTGGACTTTCCCTTGCTGCAAGCTGTGGCTTTTGCTTTTTGTCCTTGTCCTGCATGTCCATGAGAGCTGCCTACCTTTGCCTTCTCCGTAACACCTCCCCGCTGGGTAACTGAAGGCTTCAGCTAATCCCCTGCATCAGCCTTCTCTCCTCCAGGCTGAGCAAACTCTGTTCCTTCAGCCTCTCCCTGCATCCCATGTGCACCCATGTGCAAATCGTCTCCGTGATTTTCTGCTGGACGTCCTTCAACTTATCAAGACCTCTCTTGTACTGGAGGCTCAAAATAGAACATGGTGTTTCTCACACGGCCCATGTGAGTGCTGAGAGACAGAAGTAACTTCCCCTTCACTTAGTATCTGTGAACTTGCTATTACAGCCAGTCAGTACGCAATACCCCCGCGTAGGGGAACTTAGAGCTATAGCACTACTTCCATTTGTTTCACTTCATCGTTCCCTCACCATTTTTGTGCACAAGATTTATGAAGAAAACAGAAAAAAATCATAAAATAGACCAGAGTTTTTACACACGGTTTGCAAACTGTGCATAAATGTTCTGGACTGCTCCTCTGGATTCACCTGTCGAAGGTACTGGGCCTCTCTCTTTAGGTGACAGTGTTTAGGACAAGAGGGTTGGTGACATACCCAGAAGTTCCTTACTCGCTTGCTGTTCATGAGGAATCTCTAATGCTTGTCTAACTTCGGACAATGCTAACCCAATTGCCTAGTTACTCTCCGTGCTCAAGTATAATTTTAGCACAGCGACTCATCCTTTTCACTTCAGCATTTGCCATAATGACTTGAAACGTTTGCCTAATCAGGTATAGCAATGATTAGCTTGCAGCCAAGCCATGATTTCTGACTTGGTGCTTCCATCGATACCACATTGCTTACGTTCCCGGGCTGGTTATGTGTCTGCTATAGGGACATAAAGCAGCTAGAATTGACCCAATACACTATTGCAGTGATGTGCATTTGGAATAAATTATCCCAAGAACAATAGGTATTCTCTCCTGGTTAAGGCAGTGGTTTGGGCATCATTAAATCCTTCGTCCCAAGCCTAGATGTTCCCACTAACTTCTACTGTGTGCTGAGTTTGGACACCTAATCTCATCGTTTCTCTCCCCAGGGAGGTGTAAGGATGAGCTATAACTTGCATAACTTCCCAAAGATAAAATTCTCCCTAAGGCATTTATCACACTGTTGTTACACCTTACCACTGCTATGAGAAATGTCACTGGATTTTGAGCTCAGGCAGAACATGGAGACAAGTTCTGATGTACCTAACACAAGTCTTCCAGGTTCTCTCCTAATTGCACCGTGTTTCCCTTTTAAAATTCAGTTTTGCAGCCTCTTGTTTTGCTTCAGTGATATTCTCTCGGTCACCATTTTATAACTGGTTTCCTCCCTCAAATCCTTTGGTGTTTTTCTTCTACAAGTCTTTGTGACGCACCGTTGAAAGCGCTAAATCAAAAGAAACCTCTTAAATTTTTTTCTTTGTTTGCTTTAAAACTGACAAATATTTTCTTCTTTATTTTTCCTTCTGGGAGTTTTTATTGTCAAATGCATGTGTCTTTAGCTCCTATTTTGTATTTTCTCCCCATTTTCTTCAAATGTGTGAGTTAAAATTTAAAATCACCCTGTAGTTATTCACTGCTGTGTTGTGTGAGTGGGCACAGGTACTGATCCTCAGTTGCATGAGTACATCAGAAGGAAAATGGAACTGAATTTTAGAAGCAGATAAGGTATTATTTAAAACGTAATCATTATAATATATCTGCTTGGGTCTTGAAGAGATAATCCAACCACACCATGCATATACAGAGTTTACTGATTTCTGAAGGAACTGTTAGAATAAGAAGAGCAGCTTCTTATCTGTATAACAGAATTTCATTGATGGCTGCTAACCTCATTTCAGTTGTAATAAAAGAAATGAGACCCCAAAGAGAATGAAATGGCACAATTAGAGTGCTTTGTCTACAATAATTGACATGCGCACTTTTTAGACATTTTAAGTCATGACTTGTTTTTAGTGTCTCGTTGTTGTCCAATTAATCCCTTCAACAAATTGCTCCAGACTGAAAATATTATTCTTGCATAGAGATGCTTGTCTTGACAGCTGTGCAAAGCATTTGTTGAAATGTGGTATGATAGTAAAATCCAAATGAATAATCAACTTTCATACTCTATACATCATTAAAGTATTAAAGAGAATGATCATCCGTACATAAAATACTTGGACTCATATCTTACTTGTAGAAATGTCCCATTGTTTTAGTGATCAATACTATTTTGTAGTGCTCAGGTCAACTGAATGCTAAAGCCAAAGGTACAGGCATCATTTAAGAGTGCCAGAATCCTTTTTATCAACATTCAGTATGCTGAGCTAACATAATCAATAGCTCTTTTAAACACACTTGGCAAGTGTGAGTATCTTAGTGAAATTCTAGGCATCCTCTTGCTTGCACCATTTATTTCCTTGCAAAGCACAACTGAACACATTTATAGAAATGTTATCAATCAGCTTCTTTTTTCTGGTAAAAAATTATGATCTCTACAGTACTCAATATATTAAAGATATTAAAAAGGAATATTTTCTGTTACATTTTAAGGTAGTCCTTTATGTAATTGGTGTCCTGGGACAGGTGTTCTTTTTTCCCTTTTCACTGTCATAAAATGACAGTTTCTTTATGTTTCTAGTGTACGTCTTATCGGCAATCACACTATCATTTTGATACCTGTTGTATTCTTTCTCTTTGCAGATAAGATATACTTTATAAAATGGGAAAACAGGCAGGTTCAGATACTTAGACTGTTCACATTAACATAGCCCTATTAAAATCAACTAGTGGATGATCTTTAAAGTTTCTCCTAGAGCTGACTGGCCTGTATTCAAGCAAGTGTCAAAAGTATTTTTTATTATTTTGGTGGTTGCATTCTTAGACACCAAGTGTTTTAATGGCCATAGTCAGACAAGATGCTTGGGCTGGAAAAGGCAGGGTAACAAATGCGATCTCCAAAAAAAAGTGAACTATTCTTATTTATAAACCTTATTTGTAACTTGCTTTCGATATCACTGGGCACAGAGCTTTGCATGAAAGTCTGGAAAACCCTAATCCCCTAAGAAGATGGTGAATTTACCATACTATGACTCTTTCTTCTGTCACTCTTCTGCACCTGCTGTGGCATAATGACCAGGGAGCGGGGCGGGTAGAGAGAAGCTAGGGAAAACTAGGGAAAACTTCAAGAGTTTAAAGCTTAGGATGAAATACAGCTGCTACCTCCAAGATGAAATGTGGTTGGCATGTATGGAATCTTCTTTGGTGAGAGTTCCCTAGGCAACACAACCTGCACCCTTAGCACATGCTAAGAGGAACTGAACAGAGGGTGGAGTGGAGTGAAGACTCTACGGCCAGGCTCTGTTCTAATCTTTGCAAGATGGGAACCTCATGGTACTGTGGAGCTGATAAGCTCATAGCAGCTGCCAGCCAAGGAAGATAAGAGAAGATATTGGTTATCGAGCCAACAATTATGGTGAAATCATCTTCTTTGGATTAACTTTGCTCATTATAATACTAAAAGACACACCTTCATTCCAAAGCTGCCCTCTCTAAGGTATGGCCACCTCTCACTGAGCATGCATAGTGAATTCCAGGGGAGCTATACCTTTAAATCGAAGCGAGGGAATTCTTCACCAATCAATCACAAAAGTGTGTATGACTAGAGTCACTCAAGCTCCACCTAAAAAACCAAAATAATATAAAATGGAATAGGGGAGAGACCAATTTTAGAGAAGATTCCATTGTAATTACTGGGATTGGTCGATGGGCCAAACCATTCTTCTCCCCCACAAGGACGCCTATTGGGTAAGAATTATACTTCAAGTGCACTCAGCTTTTCTTTTATTAAGTGACTAGATCTTGCATGTCTACTATTTTCGTGCTTGTTTTTGCAGTTAGTCTACTATCACCAGCAATCCACGAACTTTAAACTGTCAAGAATTTGTATAATAAAAATTCTCAGCTGAGTTTTGTCTTGTTGTGTACGTTTCCGGAAACTTGAATAGTTGGTTTGACTGATAAGTCTGTAACAGAGTATCCCAAAGAGGACATTCAAATCACCCTCCGATACGGTGTGCTGTCTAGTTGGTTTCAGACAGGCTGATCGGGCGCAAGGGTCTCATCTTTCCTGGGATGTTAACAGGCTAGTCAAACGCACACGGGTGGGGAACTTTTCCCCACACACTTTCTACTCTTAACGTGATACCTGCTCCGCTTTATATCTGTGCCACTGAAATGTAGATGCCCATCCCACCACGCCATGGCAGAGCAGAGAGCTCAGCAGAGGCCCTGTATACCTGCTCCTGCCAAAGCGTGTCTATTTATGTTTGTTCCTAGAGAACTCAGCTCCTCTTTCTTCAGGTCACTTTTCTGTGATGATTTTGACTTATCTGATGGTGTCTTAAGAGGTAAAGTCCCAGTGAATGCAGATAATTCAGCAAATCAAAAAACGAAATGAAAGTAGTCTTCCTCACACATTGTTTTGTGTGATCTCTCTATATTTATTCTTGAAAAGTTCCTTCTGCTTCATCAGATTCTTGTAGAAACTCTGCCTGAGTTGATAGAAATTAGTGAAGAAAAGAGTAGACCTCTTTAAAGTCCTTCCAGTCTCCTTTGCCATTTGATCCCAGATCTGTCTCAACAGACCACAGTATCCAGTGACCTTGTTGACAGGCAACAGAGAACCCAAATTTGCCATGTAGGTCAACTGATTACTTATATCCATTGTTCTCACTTTTCGTGACAATTGTTTCTTTCAGAACAGTTAAGTTGAAAGTTTATTATTACTCACCTTGAGATAACATCCAAAATCAGTCCAACATGAAGATTAAAACAAATACATAAAAATCACCTTTGAAATAGGTTTTACACTCTCATGTAGGTGCACAAATTAAAAGCCCCTAAATCAAACAGAATTTGTTAGATACACACAAGAATCCTCAAGTCACCATAAGTCCTACATCACTCGGACGCTTCTGGAAAACCTACTGAGGGTTTTAGCAGTACTTGTAACAGACAGCAAAAATTAGTTAGAAAGAAGTGTCAGTGCCTGTGGGTAATAAGATTTATCTCACAGAAAAGGTGTTTGGTCCCCTCGCAATATTGTAAAAGGTTTTTCCAGGTGCAGATTCGTCCCCCAAACAAAACGCTTTGCCACAGGCTCGCTATATTAGCACATAACCACAGCTGTGTTGCGCAGCAGATGTAGGAGAATAAATTCTAGCTGGCCACAGTTGCTATAATATTTAACCACGTGTAAATCCAAAACATATTTGGAGCTGGTTGTGCCAGTAGCTAGTTACCAACTTTAAAAGCCAGCCTTTGGATAGTACTGAAGTTACATCATTGATGGTGACTTTCGTTCTCTATGGACTGCAGCCTTGGAGACATTTGTGCAGCAGTAGGTGCTCAGCACATCCTCAGAGGTGGACGCAGAGTAAAGAATCCAAGTTAGTTATGATTTTTTATGAACTCTGAGTACAGACAGGTAATAGATTATGAAATTGCCATTTTTGCAGGGCTGTTTTTCAGAACGGAAAAGGCCAGCTGGGGAAGTGATCTGAATTAGAGAAACAGAATTAAGAATAATTTATAGCTAGTGGGGTAGAGTGTTTATAGTGATTCATTGCTCCATCTCAGCATGTGCTTAACGTTATGAGACAGTTTGTTATGGGTTTGTTGTGCCTCAAGTGAGCAGAGACGCATTTTAATTGAAACAAATGGGAAAAAATTTGCACAAGAATATTGTTGGCTAAGCGGTGTACAGCACGGGCTGTATCAACACGATGCCTCCCCCTCTCTCTTCTACCCAAAGGGTTGTACCAACAGAAATATCTCAGCAAGAGTCAGCACCTTTCCGGGACTTGTTTTTCTACCTGTTGTGAACTTACTAACTGCATTTGTACTCATTTTTACATGTAATGTCAATTGATGCCTGGACCAACAGGTATGTGTATAAAATGAAGTAACAGACAGGCGGTAAAAGTTTCACGGTGATCTCTGGTCCATCTGCTCTCAAAATTTATCTGGTACAGCTGCTGGGCTTGCATGTATTAATGCTGAACTGCTTTTGAAACTAGCCAGTGTGTTTTGAAGGTTGCATTAACTTTTACTGATTCCCAGATTCCGTATGTGATCTCTGAGTGATGATAATGTTAAAAAGATAATTTGAATGCATCAGGCAATGTGCATTATATGACGTTTGTGCCAAATCCATGACATCAGATGCTTTAATTACATGGAACATATATTTACACTGTCTTGAAATTCCTCCTGCAATTACTGCAGATTTTCAGAAACATTGTAGGTTGGGGAAGTACTGTATGGAAGGAGAAGGGAAATGTCCGCAGAGGTTGTTAATCAATACTATCAAAATCCTCTGAATGTCACCTGTAGATATACTTCCGTGTAGTCATATGGTGACAACTCTACACTTTTTTTGTTGCAACACTTGGCAAAAAGCCATAAACAATGAACTACTGGCTGACACAAGATGGTCTATCCCATCTCTGATACGGACCAGTAGCAGGTGCAGAAGAATGAGGCAAGCATCAGATGAAGCATTTCTTGCACATCTTCCAGACTTCCCATATTCACTTTGAAATCATGTGGGCTTTTAAATATCCTCCAGCTCCTCTGCATCCCATGCCCTCAGCCATTACTTCTGGCACTGCAATCACTTACATACTCTCAGATGCACTAGTTCCTCAGCCCCAACTCAGACCATCCACATGACCTACATATGCTAGCAGAATACAAGGAAACACAAGGAACAAGACTTCATGGTGGGATGATGTGGCAGAAAGGCATCAGTCATCCCTGAAGGAGAAATCTGTCTATGGAGGTGCTGAAAATCACCATTTCAGCTAAAGTTGCTGAAGGTTAAGGGGTTTAGCCGTGCTGTCGGCTAACTCTATTTCCTGCATTAACCTGTGATTCAGCATCCTGCTGGGTCCCTGATTACTGCCACTAAATCTGTGCTACTTCACGCCTATGCTCCCTCCTGGTGCATTTTATGCTATGTCACCAGGCGTCTGGGGCTACACCCACTGTAGCCACCTAGCTTTAAAACCATAGATTGCTAATGGGCAATCTGTCCACTTTGAAGGATAAAATGTTGTGTTGTATGAAGGAGGCTGGGAGGAATCCTTTTTCTGACACGCAGGTGTCACACCAGCACTGACTGCCTTCCTGTTTCAGCTGTGTCCAGAGTAACAGGATCTGCAGATCGTATGGAGCAGAATCTCAATGGGACCCATGATACGATTCTGTTCATAGACTGTTGTTCAAGTAGCCAGCAACCTGAGTTTCCCTACAGGCCGCTGCTAGGCCACTGGCAGTGAATCTGATTCTTTCCACCCCTGTTTCTTCATCTGTTAAACAGGAATAATGCTATGCACTTTACTTCCTTAGGTACTTTGAGATCTACAGATGAAAAGCGTCTGATCACGATAGAAGTGTGACCATGCAAATGGAAAAAATATCTGGAAAACTTAACCCAGTGGCTTCAAACCTCTGAAGTTGTTTGAGTCTAACTTCCAGCTCTGATTCAGGTGGTATTCGCTTTTTTGTCACCACCTGTTGTTTCAGTCTATTTAAAATCCTAGTTTTGCAAACATTACACAGTGTGCCTATGCTAATCCTTCTCTCTTAACATTAAAACCTGTTTTGAAATCCAAGATACCTTTCCCCAGTTGTGCAACTTTTTTTTTTTAATTTTTCCTGAGCAAAGAGGAAATTCAATCGCCCTAGATGGAGGAAAAAAAAAGGATTTTAAGGCAGATTTCATCTTCAACCTTTTAATGCAATAGTATAAGGAGAAACAATGTGTTGAAGGACTGTGGTGGGGAGTTGACAAGGGCTCTTTCAGAGAGCCCTGCAGAAGGGTTTGCTATTGTTTCACTCACTGAGTCTTTAAGATTGCCAGCAAGCGAGACACGAAAGCTCTGCCTCCATCTCCAGGTGCAGCTCGGCTCCTGAATAGTGCTATCGCATCCATGGGGCTTTCATCAGCACATCTCAAGGCAGTTGTTTCCACCAGTCTTTGATTTGTCTGTAGTTTTACACAACCTGACTGAACAAGGAGGAGTTTATTCAACCAGACAAGAGTCTTCATTGAGGAAACGGTGGTGGATTAGTAACACTCCGTGTGTGTGCGCGCACGTGTGCATGTGTGTGTGTGACTGATCTCATTAAGAAGCAATTTGTGCTCTGATGGATTTATTGTTGCTGTGCTACAATCCAGAAAAGAGCTGAAAGGGCTTGGGAGCGATGACAGCAATAGCAATCGAGGTTTTGAAGAGATTTGTTTATAAAGTAAAGAAACCCATCTTTTCTTGCTGTTGTCAAAAGCTGGGATACGTTTCTTTCTGTAAGCTCTGAACAGACTCTTAGAGCTCCCTGCAAACCAGGAGGCAAGTGTAAATTACACGAGGAAAGTCAGCATCTTAGAAATTGGTGGGGTTTTATTACCAATTAATCTCCCCTTCGTAGGTCAGGGTGGATCAATATGATCAATACACGAGACAGATAGCCATCTGAGAGCAGCGAGGGAAAGCAGCGTGAAGTAGAAAACCTGTGGGGCTTTACAAATCACTCTCCTTTCACCTCCCACTGCTATCTCCACCCTCGGTACGTTGTAACTCCTCCTGGAAAGTGGTGATGCTGAAGTCTGCCTGGACTGGATCAGCTCAGTCCCGTGCAGTGCTTTAGCCAGCTGGCAGAGCAGGAGGGCTCTGCTTTCCCTGCTGCTGCTGCCTCCTCCTCCTCTGCAGAGGGGAAAGCTCCCATCTCCACATGCTGTGTTTTCATGAATGCCTTGAATCAGCTATGAGAAAACAGCTTTTTCACCTGTGCTAATGAGCTGGAGCCTTAGAGGGATTAACCTGTCTGGTAATTGAATTTACAAAGACTGAAAGTCCAGGTGTTTTCAGGGAATTGAAGAACAGTACAGGAATGGGACTGTGACTACATGGAGAATGTGCTCTGGGGCTAGTAATCACCCACACTCTACTCTACTCGCCCTTTCGCAGGGGACCATGGCGAACATGTGCTGAGACTGAGTGCTGGGCAGAAGCATCAGTAGGCTGGTGAAGATGGAGAATGGCACAGGGGACGAGCAGAACCAAACTGGGCTGCCGCTATCAAGCCAGGAGATCATTACAGCTGAATACCAAGTGGTTACCATCCTCTTGGTCCTCCTCATCTGTGGACTGGGCATCGTGGGCAACATCATGGTGGTTTTGGTGGTCCTCAGAACCAAACACATGAGAACTCCCACTAACTGCTATCTGGTGAGTCTGGCTGTGGCAGATCTCATGGTGCTTGTGGCCGCAGGACTACCCAATATCACAGAAAGCCTGTATAGATCCTGGGTGTATGGCTATGTGGGGTGTCTCTGCATCACTTATCTCCAGTACCTAGGGATCAATGCTTCTTCTTTTTCCATCACTGCCTTCACCATTGAGAGGTACATAGCCATCTGCCACCCAATCAAAGCTCAATTCCTATGCACTTTTTCAAGAGCCAAAAAGATCATTATTTTTGTCTGGGCTTTCACCTCTGTATACTGTATGCTCTGGTTTTTCCTGCTAGACCTTAATACCATAGTCTACAAAGACACTACTGTTGTGTCCTGTGGCTACAAGGTGTCCAGGAGGTATTACTCTCCTATCTACATGATGGACTTTGGTATATTTTATGTTGTGCCAATGGTCTTGGCGACTGTCCTCTATGGCCTGATTGCTAGAATACTGTTCCTGAACCCAATCCCTTCGGACCCAAAAGAAAACTCTAAGACATGGAGAAATGATGTGGCTCACCAAAGCAAGCCTGTGAATTCCAAGATGACTAACAGGAGTTTCAATAGCACTATTGCTTCTCGAAGGCAGGTAGGAACAGCAGTTTGAAATGGCTTTCTGAAACCTAAAACTCACTTGTTTTAGACGTCACTAGTCTAAACCCATGGAAGGGGGTAAAACATATTCTCCCTTTTTGCTAAGTAGTCAAGCTGAAATTCTGTATACATATAAATATGGGGGGTTTCTTGTTTATTCACTGTTACCTACTGCAAGGACTGAAAAACATTATTTTATTTCCTATATCAGCAAGCAATTAGGAAGTGTCAGTAAAGAATGAAACATTTTAAACTATAATTTCTTTATGTTACAGCTTGTTAGTAATCCTGTCAAATATACAAAGTGACTCTTGAGTTATTTTTGAGATCTGAAGAGAAAGAACTAGTCTGGGAGTTTAGGAGAATTGAGGGTTTTTTACTGGCTAAGGCACTGTGTCACTCTGCAAACGCAGTCATTAATTTTCCTGTCTCTAACTCTCCTGTGAAAAGTCTACTTAAGCAGGTCTGTGTATAAAAACGCTTTGTAAATGCTAAGTATCTTTGCTATTCTGTCTCTCATAAAATATTTTTGTGTATTGATGGCTCAAAACTGAGGCATAGGTTTGGCTAGCTGCTTTTTCTATTGTTAAACATACATGCTGTAATATGTAGTTGTACATTAGAATATAGTTAGCAGATTAATTTATGGCTATTTGCAATAGACAGTGCTGTCTCATACTCACACAACACGCAGCAGGTAGCACAGTCAAGTGCAGTGCTGAGAAATGCAGGGTGCATCACTTTGCAGATGGCTCTCAGGAGCAGACTCCGATTGGGTCAGGCAGCTTGATGCAAGCGTGGGGAAGCAATGCTCTGCGCTGAGCAACTTCACTTAGAGCCCTCAGCAGCCACTGCTTTGCCAAGCGGGATGCTTCTGCCTGCTTGCACTGTATAGTTCCCTCAGGGAACAAAGCTGGGGCGTGCACCTTTATAAACAAGCTGGGTGCCTCCCTTGGGCCACAGGTTGAACTTTATATTCTTCTTATTTTATGTAGATTGCTACTGCTTAATGAGAGGAACAGTTTTCCCTTGTTACAGAGATGGCACTGACCTCAAAAGTTAACTGAGCTGCATGCTAGAGCAGCAAGCACCCGCAGAGCATTAGAATCATGCCTTGAAACACACAACTGAAACACATGTGCTAGGTTATATTTAATTACGTGTCTAAAATTATAGTTGAGTCAGGTTAGAAGTGTTTAATTTTGTTTTCCTTTGTCCATTAATTGAGAGAAGAAGAAAATCTGCTTTTCAGTTTCTCAATATCACTTCAGTATAGATGCTTGATTACATGTCCTTAACATCACTTGAAAAACAGACAAATGTTTCATGTTGAGGATTGCTCAATTTGGATACTGTTATATGAAGAAACCAAAAAGTTAGGATTACAATGTGATGCCTTTTCTGTCTTTGTAAAGACAGAAAGACTTTTTCTAAAAGCCTAAGTAATCTCGTTGTTGAAAGTAGCATCATTATGAGTAAAGCTAGTGTTTGTGTGTAGTACAAGACAGGAAACTAAGCAAGGATAGTGTGGCA
>VZSC01018803.1:201947-215706 GCA_013398225.1 Steatornis caripensis
TAGGATAGTGTGGCATTATTATTAATATTTTTTATATAATAGTAACATGGAAAATATAGCCAGTGGTAAAATGGGAAAACACAAGTCCATATTCAAAATAATCTAAAATCTCAACAGTTGGTAAGACACGCAACTGAAAATTTCCTGCTGCTCTGGCAAAGACATGTATAACTCACAGTACAGTTCGGCCTCATAATGAGTTCTGCTGTCATATAAAACTGTCTATACGCCTTCTCGAACTGTACTTGCACTACAGTGATGGAGTTGCATATGATGTCCAGCGTATGATCTGTAGAAAAAGTGACTGAAAATGTGATATACACTTCCGACTTCTGTGGCAGTTCTTGTATTTATCGAAGAACATTTCTACAAAATTAAGTTTATGAATGCTGCTGTCATGGGTTGGTTCCGGCTGGCAGCCAACCACCCATCCAGCTGCTTGCTCACTCCCCTCAACCGCAGGACTGGGGAGAGCGTGGGTCGAGCGAGAAAGCTCATGGGTCAGGACAAGGACAGGAAGATAACCCATCAGTTATTGTCATCGGCAATGCAGACTTGACTTGGGGAAAATTAACTTCATTTATTGCCAATTTATTGTCCCTTGTTGTAGCCACAACTTACACTCAGTCTCTTCTGTGAAGCAACTGACAGTGTGGGACAAGGGAGAGTTGCAATCAGGTTGCAGAGGTTTCTCTCTGCCACTTCTTTTTCACTCTTTTTCTCTGTTTCGGTGTGGGTCCTCCATGGGCTGCAGTCCCATCAGGTGGTGCCCGCTTCACCAGGGAGTGACTCCTTCTCCTCTGACTTTGGTGTTCCCTCTGCTGTTTCTCACTCTCTTCTTCCCTTCTCCTCTCTCTCTCTGTCTCCAGTATTTTTGCCATTTCTTAAATACATTTTAAGAGAAGTGCCACCAGCTTGGCTGATAGGCTCAGCAGTGTCCTGTAGTGAGTCCATAGGACATGGATGGAACTGTTTGTCTCTGGCACGGGACGGCCCTGACCCTCTTCTCAGAGAGGCCACTCCTGCAGCCTCCTACTGTCAAAATCTGGACATGGACATTCAGTACTGTTCCATTGAGTGATTATGATTAATTAGTATTTAATTAGCCTATTATGAGCTCACATATATATAACATACCAGAATGAAACACTAAGTTAGATAGGTTTCCTCAATCTTCATAAGGTTTAACTCGGGAATTTCATAATCATCTTTTACAATGATTAATCCAACATGGAAATAAGTGAATTGATNTGAGCTCGCATATATATAACATACCAGAATGAAACACTAAGTTAGATAGGTTTCCTCAATCTTCATAAGGTTTAACTCGGCAATTTCATAATCATCTTTTACAATGATTAATCCAACATGGAAATAAGTGAATTGATTTACCCTCTTAGTCTGACCTGGGTTTCTTCACTGATCTGGATTTAGTTTGACCCAGACTGCCAGGTCATACTATTGTCTTTAATTTTCTTAGAACTTTCAGTTACCTGTTTTGAAAGTCTTCCTTTGTTAAAAATGGTCAAAACTTGTTTTTTACCTGGGTAAAAAAGTATTTTGTGCCTTACCTTGTCACACAGTGGCTGTGTTTGAGTTGAAGGGCACTATCTGAAGATGTTTCCAACTCATGGCTGAAAGAGATTCCATTGTCCTGTTGGTTTTTACAATTTTTTTTTAACCTATATCATTGTGTTAGCATATAGCTATCTGTACTGTCAGCTTTGTGTTTCTATATCAGCTTCCAAGAATTAGTCTTTTATATACAGTCAATACTTTCTATTGTGAGTCATATAGTTAGGCAATTTCAATTGTTTTCTTTAAAGATGGCAATACATCATTTAGGTTTCTGAGAATTAGCCCAGAATTAGAAGCTGATGGACCGCAAATGTGAAGAGCAACTTGGAAACTACCCTGGATTCAACACCTAGGATGCTTCATCGTGTCTGGCACCAGTGGAAAACAGCAGGGAACAACAAGATATTTAATCTAGAATAGCTCTATGCTCAAGGAGCAAGCAAATACAGAGTAAAATAAGCATTTCCTCACAACTGTGGAGGACAGCTACCTGAGCTGAGGCAAGGGTGGGTGGGAAGCTCAGCAGTGAGATAAACAGGAGGGAGGGGAGTGTCTACTGCTGAAGGAGAATAGATGGACCATGTTCAGTTTCGTAGGAATAGCTGTTTTCAGTCTCTGACATAAACAGACATAATGCCAGCACTGAAGGGGAAAAAAGTGGTCAGGAGGTCAGAGGATTTCTGTTTTGTTTTCAAAATGGAACGGTAATTTAGATCATTCTATGATTTAGAAAGATGGCCTGGAATATATATTAGAATGGTGAGTCAAGCCTATTTTAACATATTTTTCCTGAGAGATGTCTAGGGATGAGCTTAGACTGAAGCTATATTACATCTTCAGTGAATGAAAATTGGCTCTTTCAGTAGAAAGTGGTTCCCTGCTTATTTGTTCCATTCCCTGCCTTCACCCTCTCACCCACACAATTTAAAAGACACTCAACTGTGTTAGTTCTAGGAAATATTTATTTTGTTCCAATGTTTGGAAAGCTAACAGGAAAAAAATCTATTTACTAAAGGATCAATACCCCCATATCAACAACCACCAACAAAGCCCTCGAAGTACTTTTCCAGGCCCCCTGAAGTTTTGATTCAAAGCACAGCAAGACAGAAGTGAACAGGGAACACAGCAAAAACAAAAGATATAAAAAATCAGTCTTTTTTTTTAAATGTCAAAAGAGGGAGAAAGGCGCAAAATAAGCTTTCTTTTCTCATAAAGTATTTCAGTTTCCAACACATTTTTTTTCACTGAACAATGTCTGTTACCATTGATATTTGACAACTACTGAAATTATGAGTTATTTGTCTACACTTCAAGCTAAAGTTCTGTTGAGGAAAGGAACCCAATACATACCCATACAGTGTGTCAAACTCTATTCTTACATCCACTCCTGAAGAGCTAAATCAATCCCACTTGTGCAACATTTATTCTGTTTTACAGAACCGTACTGGATAGCAGGTTGTGATAGACATATTTTAAAGGTTGTCAAAAAGGAAAGTAGTTTTATCTGAGAGTCAAGCACTCCTTCATACATGGAGTACATTTCCAATTCACTTTGCATTTTTCATTAGTCTCCTGGTGTCCTAGAAGGAACAGAAACCAGTTCATTCTGCCTCTTCTTTGCCAGAAACTAAATCCAGCTGATCCACTCTTTATGGAAAGCAGTAAGAGTCATTTATTGTCTTTGCAGAGCTTTTGATCAGCCACTGCGAATCAGTAGGCAATACCTGACTTTCTCCTGAGAGAAGAAAAGGGAGAAAATTAAGACCTTGGGAACTGCAGGCCAATCAGCCTCACCTCTGCCTGGCAAGATCATGAAGCAGATCTTGCTGGAAGCTGTGCTAAGGCACATGGAAAATAAGCAGGTGATTGGTGACAGCCAACAGGGCTTCACTAAGGGTAAATCATGCCTGACAAATTTGGTGGCCTTCTATGATGTGGTTACAGCATTAGCGAACAAGAGAAGAGCAACTAACGTCATCTACCTGGACTTGTGCAAAGGATTTGACACTGTCCGGCACAACATCCTTGTCTCTAAATTGAGGGGACATGGACTTGACAGATGGACCGCTCGCTGGATAAGGAATTGGCTGGATGCTCACACTCAAAGAGTTGCGGTCAATGTCTCGATGTCCCTTTGGAGACCCGTGATGACTGGCGTTCCTCAGGGGCTGGTACTGGGACCGGTGTTGTTTAGCATCTTTGTTGACAACATGGACAGTGGGATTGAGTACATCCTCTGCAAGTTTGCCAATGACACCAAGCTGTGTGGTGTAGTTGACACACTGGAGGGAAGTGAAGCCATCCAGAGGGACTTTGACAGGCTTGAGAGGTGGGCCCATGGAAACCATGTGAAGTTCAACAAGGCCAAGTGAAAGGTCCTACACATGGGTCAGGGCAATCCCAAGCACAGATACAGGTTGGGTGGAGAATGGATTTGGAGTAGAAGCCCTGAGGAGAAGGCTGGGGGTGTTGGTTGATGAGAAGCTCAACACGAGCTGGGAATGTGCACTTGCAGCCCAGAAGGCCAACAATATCCTGGGCTCTGTCAAAAGAAGTGTAACCAGCAGGTCAAGGGAGGTGATTCTCCACCTCTGCTCTGCTCTCATGAGACCTGCCTGGAGTACTGCATCCAACTCTGAGGCCTCCAACATAAGAAGGACGTGGACCTGTTAGAGCGAGTCCAGAGGAGGGCCACAAAGATGATCAGGAGGCTGGAGCACCTCTCCTGCGAAGCTAGGTTGAGGCAGTTGGGGTTGTTCAGCTTGGAGAACAGAATGCTCCATGCAGCACCTTATGGCAGCCTTCCAGCACCTGAAGGGGCCTACAAAATAGCTGGAGAGGGATTTTTCGCAAGGGCATGTAGTGATAGGACGAGGGGTAATGATTTTAAACTGCAAGAGGGTAGATTTAGATTAGATATTAGGAATAAATTGTTTACAATGAGGGTGGTGAGACATTGGAACAGGTTGCCCAGAGAAGCTGTGGGCACCCCCTCCCTGGAATTGTTCAAGGCCAGGCTGGATGGTACTTTCAGCAACCTGATCTAGTGGGTCAGGTGATCTGCCAATGTCAGGAGTATTGGAACTAGATGATCCTTAGGTCACTTTCAATCCAAACCATTCTATGATTCTATGATTCTAAGATCTCTGCCAGAAGAAGGCGAGATATTCATATGCTCTGCTTTCAGAGGATTCAGTTTGTGCTCAAGGCTACGTGGCAGTAGGCCCTGCAGAATCAACTAGTGTTACACTCGGTTTTTTAGTATTGAAACTTGCAGGTAAAACCTTCAAGCCTTTGTTTATTTTGTGACTTAAAGAATAATCTGAAACACCTATTAGGTCTGGTGGAGCTGGCGACTGTTGAACAGAGGTTCAGCTATGCTTTGCAAAGAAAATAATCTTGCTAGACTGAAGTTCATATATAGCTGAACAGTACTGTGGGAAAGCATTTGACTGCCAATAGGGAGTCTCAGTGACAAACAGTGACAACTCTGTTTTGTGCAAGAGAAGATTAGCAGAAAATGAAAAGCTGACCACCAGTAAGGTGAGACCTCTTTGACCACAGAGAAACTGTAGAGTATTTCTGCTGAGTGATTTGCACAATCTGAACCTGAGAAAACAGGTGAAATAGTCCTAGTGTACACATTTCCTCAAGTGAAACAGGAAGCAATGTGAGAAAGCAAAATTTTCCAGCACTATTCAGTTGAACCCAGGTGACAGTAGTTGAAACTTCAAAGCTTAACAGAGCTTTGATCAATATGATTAGAAGATGATATCATGACAAAGAGTATCTCTTAAGGCCGGACAGTTCAAAGTCCCATTTACTTGATTGAAAGCCAAAGAAGGAACTTCAATGCAAATTCAATGTTAAGATTTATTTAACAACTATATGATCATTTGGACGGATGATCATACGTCCAAAGGAAGTGAATTGAAGTTGATTTCTACTGACTCACCAGAAAACACAGGCTACGAATTTAGAGCTGTCCAATTAAACACACAATTTGAATGTGTAAGGAATGTTGGATCTCATGAAGCACTGGAAATCTGTAATTATTGTCATGGAGCTAGGGTAAAAAGCGCATGTGGTGGCAAGAAAGACTGAACGTGATCCAAAGGATTATAAACCAACAAGGGGCTTTGTCCCAGATCCCTCATGACCTTAGATTAAAGAAATTTCCCTGCGATACTTTGTTATAATTTCACAGAATAACTGAGGCTGGCAGGCACGTCTGGAGATATCCAGTCCAACCGCAGTGGTAGTACCACTTCCGGTGATGCTGTGGTAGGCTGAAGACATCTGACTTGTTAGCCTACTACGTAGCCGTTCTTCTGCCACTTTGTTTTAGTTTCTTCATTGCAGTTGCAAAGGCAGATGCAACAGTTAGATCCCTTATTTTTCAAGCATACATACGATTGCATTAACATACCAATTTGTGTCTTTGCTATTCCAAAATGGCCTGTTATTGGTACTTGCAAACCATCCATATGGTTAAGTCTTCCAGAAAACAAATTCACTGACTACGTCCTAATCAAAACGAATAGCAATTGAGCAAACATTAACTGCAGTTACAGGCATTTATCGCACATAAATAGTAATTTGTGTGCATAAACTCAATCTGGAAAAAATACAAGTGCCTGTACCAAAGGTTTGTCCATTACCAAAAATCACAGACAAACCAGATTCAACATAATTAGCTCAGTGCCTCTATCAAGCAGCAGTTCATATTCATCTTACATTTGCACACATTACAGCTTCAACTTTACACCTGCCTGAAACTCACGCTAATAATTCTTTAATCTTTATTCATAGTCTTCTTTTGTGTATCTTTACACCATAAAGTACCGTAAGTAGCAAAACAAATTGCAACACTTCTTTTTCTTTGCTCTTTCATATACAGCACCACCACGATTTCACTTACTTCTAAACTGTCTCTGCTTGCAGAAATAAAAGAAATAATGGTTCCTATTTGAACTTTGAAAGGTTTAGCCACTTCTTTCATAGTTGCTGTTTAGGATAATGAATTCAGAGCAGATGTATAACTATGATGGTAAAAGATTAAGGTTGATCACAGTTTCCCCTCTTGTTTGTTTTAGGCATTCTATTCCCAAGTTTTTTGTTAACGAGACAAGAGGAAAAGAAAAGTTTCATTTCATGAGTAGAGAATGTGTTATTCAAAGTATTCAGAGCAGATTTCTTAATAAAACAAAGATTCACTGACAACACCAACCAACATTAAATGTCTCTTCAAAGCATATGGCATGAGGGAAAAAAGGTATTTCTGCTTTTTATTTTCTTTTTTGTAGGTGCTTAATTTTGCTAACAGTGATTTTTTTTTTCTAGTAGCACAGGTACTTTCAGCATTTCTGAAATCTTAATGTTTTTTCTTCTGAAGATTTGAAACATTTTGTTCTGCTCAGAAGTAAGAAAATCTCCCAAAGACTCAGGCATTGCAGAAAGGAAAAAGAGAGTGAGAGAGCTTAAAACTGAAGGATAGAAAAGGAATTTGCCTGTCACACAGGAAAACTTTGTAAATTTGGGCTAAATTAAATCCTGTGAGCTATCTCGGCAAGCAATTCATTACCTTTTAAAAGTGAACAAAAGGCCACGGTAAACAGATGGGAAGACAAAGAAGCAGCCTAGTCTCCTTTTATAGCAGTTGAGAGCCCACACATGTGGCTCATGGAATGATGTGCTCATGGAATCACAACCTAAGCTATGTGCTTCTTCTCTTTTCCATATGTTCCTCAACTGCCCAGTCCTCCAGATCAGATCGTGGTGTAGGCTGTGTTGATCGCTCCCACACTTCCATTTTATCTCACCAAGATCAGCCAACAGATCCCAAATTTTTTTCTTGCCCATCCATAATATGAACACTGAATTACATGTTTGCAGGTAGATTTCATACTTTCCCCAAAGGAATTGCCAGTTTCCTCTGGTATCAAGGGGACTGTGAAGAAATAAATACAGCCTTAGATAGCAAACATATTTCTTTATACTTGAGATGGGATCCAGCTCACTTAACGTTATGCAATTCTCACAAATTCAGTTGCTTAGTTCAATCAAATCATCTAAGGTCCTTCCATAGTCAATTAAAATGGGTAAGTTACCCTCTAGAGAAAGTTGTCTCTTAGGCATTGATGTGGTACATGATGACCTGCACCCCAGAGAAACTCTCTGTTCTCTCACAGCAGAGCACAGATTCCAGCTTGCAATGCAAGAGAAGTTTTGTATGGATTACATTAAATCCTCAATCACATTGCTTGGTTTCACTTGCCATGTTACTATATCAAGACCTTAATCCTTCTATTTATTTAATCCTCTGCTCATTGTACAACTTCTTTTGGATTACAAAATCATGGACTGGAGTTACAATGTCTGTGCATTGCAATGAACACCACCAAGAACAGGAAAGAAAGGTACTACTAGATGCCTTCAAAACACCACAGTGACTCTATGGCACAGTAACTTAGTGAGTATGACTAATACTTTTACCTATCAATGTAAGAAAGACTAGTATTCAAAGGATAAGAAAACAACAACTAATGAAGCAACTATTATGAGCACCATAGTAATGAAGATGTCAAATAAAAGCACTTCCTTGGAATGATGAGGTTTTGGAGCAGGAAGAAAAATGATATTATTAGTTCAGAATTAAAATATTGGGAATCTGTTTAGTAAAAATATTTTAAATATTTTTCAGAACATTCTCAGAAACCAAAAGATAGGGCTTGAAGAGTAGTGGCATGCAGGTAGCATCACATTCAATCTCTAGCACTTCACTAACATTCAAAGTACACTTGAAATTTGAACTAAAATGGATTTACTCAAAGCCTTTTAATTGCGTTTTCAGTCTCATTAACTAAGAATAATTTGTACTCCGATTATAGGATACGCAGTGCACATCCACAAGAAAAGAGCAATCAGGGTATGCTTGCCTTCACCTGAGTAATGAAGATGCTAGTGTCACTGTTTTCAGGGAGCTTTGGTGTACAGTTACAGGTAATAAAAAGCAGGTTCTTAAAAAAGTTTGTCCTCTTAGGACTCCAGTGATGTCAAATAATTACTCCCCCACCAAATGATCTTTAGTTATGCTTCATATCAAGTGATTTGAAAAAGGATATGGCAGTTTACTTAAGCAAAGTGGACGAAACTTTCCTCTAAGCTATGTCTGTGCAGCCGCATCCATCCCACTGAAGACTTTTAGTGTGGATAAGAAAGCAGCTTTGGCCTAAACCATGTGTTTAGAAGCTGGGTTCATCTATAAAGGCAAATTGATGTGCAAAAAAACGTCCAGGGTATGCTTGCAGCATGTTTGAGTCAGAAGCCCTGAGGGGTGCCTCAGCCTGCAGTGGGGTGACAAGCTGGCCACGCTGGGGACAAAGCGAGCAGTGCCAGAGCACCTTCTAGGAGCTGCTGTCATTTGCACATAACTCATGCTCTGAGGCAGCTGAATATGAAAAACCGCTGCCTCCAGAGCCAGCTTAGGGAGGATTTACCAACAAGCAAATAACTATCTGAACTCAGGGTGTCACAGTGGGTCTCAGAAACACAACCACTACTGGTCAGACGGATCAGGCAACTGAATTTCTGCCTGGCAATAAAGAGCTTGTGCCAGATTTGTGATTTTTGGCAGCTTTGGAATGCACTGCATCCAATTTAAAATTATGGTGAGTTCTCCTCATTGTCCTGCACTGACTGAACTACCAAGAGTTGCCACTAAAGAGGTGCCATCCATGGCTGCGTGTTTCTCCCTCTTCTCTTGCACTGACTGTAGACTCAGTGGCAGCATATGGGTACACGAGTCGGATCATTGACCTAAGCAAATTAAAAACCATCTCTACAGAGAAGTGCTTAGTTTTCAGTTGAACCAGCACTCTGACCTTCCCCACACCCTCATCTTTGGGGTGAGCATAAGGTGAGAGATGAGAACAGGATTGCTTTTTCAGCTGCAGTCACAGGTTACTTTGGCCTCAGTTTGTATCACGACCAGGAAATAGTGGGGTCTGAGGACTGCAAGACAACGTCTTACCTAGCATAAAGCCTCACAGTGCAAAGCTAACTTCTTGGCATTTTTATACACATTCAAACCTGCAGACTGAATTTATGTCAGCTCAGAGAACTTTGTGCTCTGACCACGCTATTTTTTACCTGACGCTAAGAGCCAGTTCTAATATATTGTCAAATCACAGCCTTAGTAAACTGAACATGGCAGCACTACAAGCTAGTGGGGTTAGAAGGAAAATGCACATCAAGCTGCCAGTATGCATAAATTCAGCTAATAGTTTGCGCACTACATACATGTATGTCTTTGAGACATACAGGATGCAGCTACTCAAAGAGTAATAGCCTTTTTTTCATTGTTATAAAGTATTAATTGTGTGACTCTGAAGATATCCCCTTCCTGACAGTAAGATCAATTTAATTCTAGTTCAAACTGACAGCTGCACCATTGTGATTCTCTGAAAAATTGTTCGTTAAAGACATGCTCAGAAGAAATGTAAATTGGCAATGATCGGTAGGTATAATAACAGAGTCCCCTGCTGAGCTTCTGGTAGGGAAGTGGTTTGATGCTTGTGTAGACTATTATCCACCTGCCCCCTGAATGCCTGAGCTGATGCAACACATCTGTTAGTTGGGCTCAGTTCCATTGTTAATCCAAGCTCCACACATTGTTACTTTCTTCCTTGAAGTGTCGATTATTTTCCATGATGAATGATTACTCTCAGTTGAATGGATTTGCTCAGTTTGGAGGCACAGGCTGAAGCCTAGCTGGAGGGAGGAGAGGCAGCAAGTGAGGAGCCCTGACTCTTCCTCATCCAGAGTGGGTCAGTACCGGGTCACCTCACCCTTTGCAGCCATGTTCACGGGACTGGTCCTTTTAGAAGTGGTTTGGAGATAAGGAAAAATCATCCTTTTAGGTACCTGAGACATTCACATTTGCATTTTGCTCTATTACAATGAATGTTTGTGCACAGTAAACAAGAAAAGAAGTCTAGAAGTCACAAAGAAATGTATCAGTCAAGTGACAAAAAAGGAGGTAACATTTCTTCAGTCTCATTTTTTACTTCTACTGAACACAGCTGTAGGGAAATCAAAAGTGAGAGTGAAGGGAGGGGAATTATAGGATAAAATTGTAGCCTTTGAATAAGTACATGTAAAGATAGATAGATAGATAGATAGATAGATAAAGATACAGCCATTTGTAGAGTAACTTTGCTCTTCATCCCATTCTTTATCATAGTATCTATAGCAAAAATAACAAATTGGGTTATACGTGTATGTGTCTCTAGATAGCTAGAAGAAAATATGTCTCAGACAATGAGATTGCAAGCTTCCTATACAATGAGCTATCCAATCAGAAGACAAGGGAATTACATACTCTCTTATAAGTTCAAACTAAAAAACACACCTAAAACTAGCATGTATTTATGAGCGATTTTAGTGGAGTTATCTGTCTGTCGTCCTGGAAACAATTGAAACTCTTATCGATCTATATCAATCTTTTCTGCAAGCAGCAAAATTATAACCCATACAGGCAGAATGTATCCTGTGGTTACAGGAGTTGCTGTTTCATTGAAGTATAACTTCAGATACCCAGAAAGAAGGAATAACGCAAAGGTAAAAAGAAGTTCTTTAAACAAATCTGTCAATAGGCAACAACAGTTTTATGTCAAGCAGAAAGGCAAGTAGAAAAAAAAAAAAACCACAATCGAAAGTAGTTGTAGCTCATCAAAATGAGTGCCAATGCTTTCCAGTTCGTGTACACACAGTCAGTTCAGTCATCTGCTGACTTACATGAGACTGTGCCATTGTACTATCCCACTGTCACATCTCACTGTACTTTCTACCTTGTTTGGTAACATCTTCCAAAGTTTCTTTAATGTAGAGACTAAGGAATACCATGTGTAACAGAATTAAATTATTTACAAGAGAAATACTCTTTTTGTAGTGGAGGGGTTTTTTAATTTTTAAATTACTTCTTGCTCACTTCATTTCAACTATCCTGGATATCCCCAAAAGTTGTTTTCTTCTTTATTCAAATCAAATTTACACAATAGATGAAAGCTCTTGTAATAATCAAGTTTTATTGATAATCTTTTTTTTCCTAGCTCTGTAAACTTTAATTGACATTTCAGAGTAAACATTCAATAATGAAGATCTAATTAAATGTTGAATATCTGAGGAATTGGAATAATTTTTTTTTTCATTATTTTTGGCTTTTAGAAATTTTTTTAGGGTGGTTATTAAAACAGGAAATTTAAACAGGCTCTGGGTTCAATTACTCTACAGACTATACTAGTCTAAAGGAGGAGATCTAATGTGTTTGGAAAAAATGGCTTTAGACACCTGTTTTCCCATTTGAATCAACACCTGCTTCCAGCTTGAGAAGTTGCAAAATCTAAGGTCTACAACAATTATCTTACTGGGATATCACCTGGAAAGAGCCGTTTAACAAAACCAGAAGGAATTTGGAGCCAGGCATTTTTTGCCCTTCTTACTGTGGAAAACCTTTCTGAATCAAGCACTGATCAGAAATTCCCAGCTGAAGAGTCTGTCCAGTTTTGCTTTGTGGGAATGCACATGTTTCTTCCAAGATGAGTACCAACCTTCTGCTCCTCTTCTGTCTACCTCTGTGTTCCCTCAGGTTACCAAGATGCTGGCTGTGGTTGTGGTCCTGTTTGCATTTCTATGGATGCCCTACCGCACACTGGTCGTGGTCAATTCCTTTCTCTCCAGCCCCTTCCAAGAAAACTGGTTCCTGCTATTTTGCAGAATCTGTATTTATTTAAATAGTGCCATCAATCCTGTAATTTACAATCTCATGTCCCAGAAATTCAGAGCAGCCTTCAGGAAACTCTGCAACTGCCATCAGAAACAGGACAAGAAACCAGCCAAGTACAGCGTGGCCCTAAATTATAATGTCATCAAAGAGTCTGATCACTTCAGCACAGAACTAGAAGATATTACCGTCACCAATACCTATCTGTCCTCTGCAAAACTGTCCCTTGGTGATACGTGTCTGTCATCTGAGGTAACAGTTAATACTTTTTCATGTTTGGTCTATATTCTTCATGAACCAGAACGTGTTCATGTGCACTGGGCTGTGATGGGATAGCTTTCAGCTGGGGCAGTGCAGCGAAGCACCAGGGAAGGCTGGTGTTGACAGCAATGTGTAATCAAACAGGGCATGGTGGGGAGGGAAAACTGCCTGGCTCTGGAAAGTGATGCTCTTAAAGCGCCCTGTGTAGAGCATGATGAGACTGGGAGGATCTGGGGTATAGGGAAGGACAAGGAGAAACACACAGGTTAAATCTGACGCCCTGAGAAGCAGGAGGCAACGGCTGAACATCAGAGAGTGGTGCTCAGGCACTGTGCCTCACTTATGTGTCTGGCAGGAGCACAGGCATTGGTGTCTGAGCTCAGAGATTCCTCCTGGGCATGCTCTGGCTGCCTGCAGGAGGGTGATGGGGCATTTTCTCGTGTCTCAACCCCTGGCTCCAACTTGTGGTTAACTAGCCCAGTGCCACCATGCAGCTTGTGCTAACAGAAGACAGACCTCCCCACACCAGAACACTGGTCACGAGAGTGCTGTAAGCACATCCATTTCCATGCGACCTGCACCATCCCAGTGTGTGGCACATCTCTCTAACCCAGTTCGTATCTATGTGATGATGCATGTTACTGCTTTCATGATGCTTTTTTATACAGTACTACTTAAATGCTGTTCATAAGCCTGTATACCTTAGATCTTACAATATAGATGATACACAGAGGCTTTGTTTTTCAAGTGCACCATCAGTAAGTTTGCAGATGACGCCAAGCTGGGCTGGAGTGTTGGTCTGCTTAAGGGTTGGAAGGCTCTACAGAGGGATCTGGACAGGCTGGATCAATGGGCCGAGGCCAGTTGCATGATGTTAAACAAGGCTTAGTGTCGGGTCCTGCTCTTGGGTCACAACAACCCCATGCAACACTGCAGGCTTGGGGAAGAGTAGCTGGAAAGCTGCTGGGCAGAAAATGACATGGGCATGTTGGTTAATAGCAGGCTGAATACGAGCCAGCAGTGTGCCCAGGTGGCCAAAAAGGCCTACAGCATCCTTGCTTGTATCAGAAATAGTGTGGCNTGTTAAACAAGGCTTAGTGTCGGGTCCTGCTCTTGGGTCACAACAACCCCATGCAA